>JAUCMU010001594.1:0-30742 GCA_032275025.1 Enteromius treurensis | reverse complement strand
GGTGTCTCTATTTTCACGTTCCGTACAATAGAATCGCCAATTACTAGAGCTCTTTCATCAGGTTTCCCAGTGGGTGCGTCACTGAGTGGGGAGAACCTGTTTGATGTTCTGATCGGAACGGAAGAGCGTTTTTTTGACCCGAGACTATCTGCCTCACAGTCACACAGTTGCCACTACCGGCATCCAAAGCCGCATCTATAGCCCTCACATTCAAACTGTACTCCGTTAAATTTTGGATGCGTGTCTCTAGTTGTAAAATCTTCTATATTCTTCTATAACTATATCCCTGCATTTATCACATGTGAAGCCCTCATCGCTGACAGAGAGAGATAAACTATACATGTGGTATGACGTGCAAACAACAAGTGAAGGAGAACTCATACTCACCATGATTGATGGATTATTCAATTACCACTGTTGTTTGATAAACCGTTAAAAAACAGAGCGTAACGAGAAATGAAACTGAGCGAACAATAAATTAAATGGAGAGAGAAAAAATAAAAGGAGACAATAATAGAAAACAATAACATCCGCTAGTGTATTCCCTTGCCTCTTTGCCCTCAGGTGTTCCCATAGCAACTCATTAGCTCCTCCCCCTCATTACCTCGTTAACTCGTTGTCTCGCCCTTAAAAGCTGTATGTATTTGTTAGTCAGACTGCGTTGAACCCAGTTCCACAAAGCCGTTTCCCCTTAGTCCTAGTCTTGTTTATATTGTGTGTTTCAAAGTATAATATAATAACAAATGTATATTATACTTTAAATAAACTAGTTTATATAAAAATATTAATTTATTATTAATTAATTAATTATTTAGTCTTTTATCAACATAAATGTAATGTTGGCCCTTAAACTGATATGAATGACATTTCATTCAGTAGCAATTTTAATTTGTAGTTCTTGGAGCCACTTATGTGTCTGAAATTTTCCAATGGGCTTTTACAATAGCATTATTTGACTGAAGTAGTCTGTGATTTACATTACTTAAAAAATATGAGCAGACAGTTACATTAATTACACACTTTCATACCTCAAGCATGAATTTTTGAAACAGTTGTGTGCTTTAAAGTTGCTAGTAAGTTGCCACATAAGAAACCTTCCAGTAGACGGCTGATTCAAATACACATTTGAGGATAAACTGTGAATGATTAGACTTCTAAAGATGCTCCTGATTTCAGATTTTCTAAACAGCAGGAGTTTGTGGAAAAGTGTTATTAACAGCGTTTGGCTGTGATATTGACTTTGACACATTATATCATTACCTTTTCCTTGTATACGCAATATAAAGTTGAAATAAAAGAGACAGATTGTCAGTCATGTATTTCATTAACCTCTCTTACTCACCGTCACTAAAACAATTACATGCACTGATCAACAGAACACTTGTGCTAATTTCAGAGAGCGGCTGTTTCAATTGCTTCCAGTTACTCTGCTATTTAAATTCTTGAAATAATGAACATATGAGCTCCCCTTCAGCGCTCTGTATACTGTAACTCCATCAGATGTCTGATAAGCAAGGGACTATGCTTGGACCGTGGTCTCATATGCCAATTACAGGCTGATAATGGCTACTTAGCAACATACTCTAGTAAATGCTTCTGGGATTTTTTCCATTTACATATATAATGAGTGGAGATGTATTGGGTTTTGCTAAAAAAAAAAAAATCACTTTCGGCTTGGATTTCTGTGGTATACGAGGTTTCAAACTCATTTACAAGCCACAGTTGCAGGGCAGGATGAGATCACCTTAAATCTCTATACTTCAATGCATCATAATTATAAAAATGCACGATTAATCCAATTGAGCAAAGATGTGGTACTTTGTCATCTGTTGACTGTCGCCTGACGTGCTGCATGTTGAAATGAGCAGAATTCATTGAATATCCAAAGCGTGCCTGTGGTTGCATTCTTCAGCTCGGATAATACAAGCATGCACAACAGAAATGCTTGCAATCATTTATGCATGCTTTGTTTTGTCTTGGCAATGTAAATTCCAGGCAGAACTCGGAGAGAGCCGTGTGGTGGGCGACTCAACCCACACAGTGCTGACTGGGTCTCTCTGGCCCACCTGTTACTGACAATGACCGCACAGTGTCCGGTCTGCACCGGACCATCTGGAACAATGGAGCGAGTTTACCATACAGAAGTGGTGGCACTGTAAAGACGTTTAAGTGTGCTGAAATGGCTGTGTTTTGCCATTTATGGTAAAAGTTATGTATGTAACCTATTGTACAACCTCCAAAAAGAAAACCGCTGAAAAGCTGAAAGAGAAACTGCTGAAAACAAAAGCTGAATTTATAGAGAATTGTGTTCTGTTTGTTTTAGCCTACTTGTTTTCTTCATTGTGGTGGTTCCTGAAAACCATACTTGAGTAAAAGTACAGATACCTTACTGTAAAAATTACTCCATTTCAAGTTACAAGTAACCAATTCAAATAAGACTTGAGTAAAAGTCTTAAAGTATCCGATTTTAAAAGAACTGTGTATTTTACACGTACTGAATGTAGGCTCAAAGAACACCAAGAAATGTAAAAAACAAGAAACTGTTTATTTATGAGGTTTTATTTACTAATATAGAAATTAAATTGAACATCTCAATATTTCAAAACGGCAGAACAAAATAGATGACTCAAATGTTCAAAAAAGGCACATTTTAACATTTTCAGTCTACAATGGACAAAAAAAAAGTAAAATAAATTTCAAAGCTGACTTTGATTTGATTTACCTCCCAGAGGAGGGCAATATTTGTATTCAACTTTAACAAAAGCAGCCATGTGAAACAGCTGGTATTTGGCAGTTGCTGATTCACATTCACGTGGAGTAGCCTCATTTAGCTTATATACCGTAGGTAAATAGCATCCAGTACAGGGGCGGAGCCAGACATTATAAACATTAGGGGCTTAGCTACATGTTTTTGTTAATACAGAGGGCCCAAAATCTACATTATAAGGAGGTTCGGGGCATACTCCCCCGAGGAAATTTAAATGTAGATGTTTTAAGCTTCTAAAATGGATAATAATATGCTGTAGGTTTAAAACCAAGTCAGCAGGCAGTAGTAGCATAAATTATTTTCCAAGAAAACTGATTCTTAAACATGAAAATTAGATTAAATGTTGCAATGAATGATCCATTCTCTGGAAATAGAGAAGGTATAGTTTGTTTATTTTTATTAATTAAAAAAAACTGAAGTGAATTCACATTTTTAATTCACACTGAGAGAAGTTTATCTTTTCCAATATGTTTAAAATGATTTTTACAAATTATGGGCATTTTTACCTGTATCTGAAGTGGCATTTAGATGCATATCTGTTTAATCCAAATATAATGAATGAATTAATTAATTATTTAAACTGCAGTTACAAATACATAAATATTGTTTTGATATATTGAATATAAAATGTTAAATGCTGAAATTTGTAATTATTTGAAACATGAAAAAGTCTGAAAAATCGAAATGTGAAATTAAAGATGAGAAGATCTGAGTGATTGACAGGAAGCGTGGCCATGTAGGACAGCGGTGTGTGAAGTGATCTCGCTGAGAGAGAGAGTGCAGCTGATATCATTTAATAGATCCTGTGTGACGTAGAATTGAACTGAATTAGAACTAGATTTTTTTTTTACAAAACTATTAACAAACCCAAAAGATTTGGGCCTTTTAAAAAAAACCATTCGGGGCAAAAAACGTTAGAGGCTGAAGCCACTCCGCTACTGATCCAGTACCTTCAGCCTCCTGCAGGTGGCGAAATCGCCTTTTCCACCCAAGAAATTAGCCATGGTTAATTAGCCAACTTGTCACACGCAATCACAATGTAGCGAGTAATATTAAGCGTCCATTCAAATGTAGTGGAGTACAGAGTACATAAATGCAGTCAAAAATGTAGTGGAGTAGAGAGTGAAAGTTGCTTATATTTTTGATACTCAGTACAAGTACAAAGTAGCCAATAAAATACTTAAGTACACTAACGCAGTACATTTACTTTACAAGTACTTTAAACCACTGAAGTGGATTAGAGTGAAAGTTTCCCGTCTGCTCTGCGTATTTTAGTCAAAGTTTACCATTTCACAATTAATAATTTTCGTCACAAGAAATATCTGCGTCTAAACAAAACCATAAAACAGACACAAAACCATGTAGTATACATGCCAGACCACCATGTGGTGCTGTAATTCTTCCATAGAGATGCATTAACAACGGAGAAGAAGGCTTGGACTATGCTCTTAAACCTTGCGTGTGGTATACAAACAAGCAAATGATACAATACATTTATCGATCTGTGTTAATGTTAGTTAATAAAAAGACAGTCGTTCCGTGTTTGTTAATGTTTTTTTTTTTTTTGCTGTTACGTGACACGTAGGTTCACGTACTGTAGACATCATCGTTTCACAAAATATACAGATTGGCTGTAAATATGAAATCTCAAGGGCAGCGTTTTCCGATTTATACACTTTAGTACCAGGTTTCAAAAAATGTCGGTTTCACTTTTCTAAAACCTCTGATCTGTGCGGATGAACGACCAATCCGATGCAATTTTTTTTGCATTACAGTTACACTTGTCTCCGTGTGGACGAGGCCTGATTCAACCAAATTTATTCAAGGTGTGTTGTTACATCATTAAACCAGTTGGTGGCAAAAAGATTCTCTTTTAGTGAATCATTGAATTGGTCATTGGACAGATTCATTTAATGACCCTGAACCAAATAAGTAAACGCCAGCACTGTGCTTTGTTCGAAAACGTTGTAGCTTTGTTTGGACTATTTTCCTTTAATTCAGCAAAAATGTACAATGTGTGTGAAATGTAAGCTGCATATTGAACTGTCAAAATTACAGATAGATTTTAAAAATATATATATTTTTTTTAATCTGGACTATTTTAAGCTACCTTATTTTTCCCATAAGAGCCGTAATTTGTAAATTGAATGTGTCTGGCTTCCAGTGTGATCCTTCCAACAATTTTTAGCTGTACAAAATCATTCATTGCAAATTCTTACCATATTATTTTAATGAACACACTGCTTTGTAGCGCAAATAGTTTTTCTCTTTACTGTACTTCCTTCTCGTAATGCGTTTAAAACTAAGATGGATAGATTGATGAACACTTTTTAGGGAAATTTTAAAAGCCATAAACAGGAATACCAGTTGACGCAAATGGAGCATATTTTACTGAAAGAGCAATTATGCTGTGCTGGGGTCTACCTGCCTCTTTCACTTTTGAAAAATGCCTTGTGTAAAAATATCACAGAGCGCAGATAACATTCAAGTTGTTAATGGCCAAGTTCAAGTTGGTTAATAGTTACGTTCAGCATTATTACATCATTAAATAGCTCCACTGATGAATGATGGCAACTACCGAATGACATTGTTTAGACTATCCTGGAAATTCATAATGCAATTTTCCGAAGTGCAATTTAACCTAATTTGTCAAGGTAATGGTTTTGGTAATTATATTTAATTCACATTTTACACCATATTTGCTGAGCTAAACGCAACGCCTCGAGTGGGTGACGACTACTACCTCCGAGCAATTTATGCTGGCACACACAAAAAAAAAAACGCTTTAAGATATCCTAATGCTGTCCTCGCACTCTGAAACATTCTGCTGATGTGCAGTTTGTTTGTATGACTGACTTTCCTCAAAATAGCTGGTTTCTAGCCTGGGATATAAGAATGAAGTCTGCACCTACTCCTTCTGCTGTTCAGTAACAAAAGTTCACGAAATACACAGTTAAAAATGTAGCGTTGTGCCTCAGCGCCGCTGCCTAGCTATAATTATGGCATACGACAATGCGCTTTGAAGCATGAAAGCGTGTAGTATTCTTCCCTCAGCAAATGCCAGCCTTCTTTCTGCTCCTTCCTATCATAGTGCTGCTGTTATGTCAGGCTGAAAGTGCTATATCAGTTGCTAATGGTTATTTTGACACATTAAATCATCTTTCATATCACTCTCGATGTGAAGGAGTTTCCTGTGTCTCCGTCCCTCAGCCTATTTCTCCGTCTTGGCATGAATGAGCCTCGTGGGGAAACTCATTCAGCAGCATGACTGAGCAAGACAACGCATTTTCAGTCCTGCATTTGCACATTCACACCTTGCCGTCTTCTAAGTGTCACTCCTAAGATTCCCTGTTGCCTCGAGGGATTGAGAACCTGGATTTTTGTACTTAATATTAGCCTGTTTCCAAAGGGTCATGAGTGCACTACGTCCTGTTGAGCCTCGGGCCGGGGTGACATAACAATCCCGTCTCATAAAGCCGTGATCGAAGACTCTCCAGACAGAGTAACATCTCAGCCAAGCGGCCACAGGGCTTCTGCTGTGCTCTAGATCACTTCAAAATGAGGTTACTGTCTCGCCGGAGTCGTGCCTCCGTGGGGAATGATAATTTCTTATTAATTTTTCAGTTCTGGAAAGGATAAAAACGGTCGTCGTGCCTTTGTAGCATTTCCTTAATTGTTTTTTGATAGTTAGTCGCTTGCTTTCGCTTGGCAAGCTTGAAGTCTCACACATCTGGATCCGAGCCAGAGATCTTATGCTCAATAAGTGCAAGGAGCTCATTTGATATTAAAATCCATTTGGAAGCAGTTGCAGACATCAAACTTGGCATTATCCAGCGTTTCAGTGCCAGCGGTGAAATGTGAATGCAACCATAGTCTGTGGACGCTCTCATTGTCTTCAGGACCCTCATCGCTCAGTGAAGGACGCCACACAGGCTGCCTCTGAAAAGCCTGTTGTTTTTCCCAGAATGCCAGGGAGCTGAATACAAGTGATTATCATCCAAGATCTGCCTGCTTTCTATAGCCAAGTTCATTTATCCTCTCAGTGACAATCGATAATACCTGGCTAAACACAGAGATTCGATTTTAAAAAAGAGTTTCTTTTGCACTATATCCTTGAGCTTAGTAAATTTAAAAATCATTTGAGGCATAGATCAATTGTCTGATGTAGCAGATCTACTTTTTTTTCTTGCATGAATGATGAGCTCACAACAATGCCCTCCTTAACAGCAAAACATGTCATTTCATGATGTTCTTCTTATGTGTGTTTGTTTACAGGAGGCAGAATGGCATTGTGATGAGTTTACAAAAGGAGCCTGTTTTAGTCGGGGCAAATCTGAGGTAAGTGCATGTGAAAAGTACAAAAACTTGGGTATTAACCTTAAAAAGGTACCAATATGTAGCTATTAGGTGCTAATTTGTACTTTCATGCATTCTTTAGGGATATAAAGTTGCACAGTCACAGCTTTTGTACATTTCGTTCCGAAAGTGTTTTAAACTCTCCAAATATGTCTTATTTTTGGTAAATTAAAAACAGTGTAAGAATGATAAAAGGATACTTTGATACATTTTTAGTACATTTTGCTAAGCTCTGAACGATTTTTTGGAAGAATAAATTGCTACTTTGATTCGGCTAAATACATTTTTTACAAAAATGTTAAAACAAAAGCTGTTCTTTTGAGAAATCTAATATTTTATGCTTTCCGGAACATTAGCATAACTGTTTATTTTTTCAACATTGATCATCACTGACGATCAAATGTTTATGAGCACCAAATCAGACTATTAGAATGATTTCTGAATGATTGTTTGACACTGAAGACTGGAGTAATGATGTTGAAAAATTCAGCTTTGTCATCACAGGAATAAATTACATTTTAAAATACATTCTAAAAGAAACCAGCTATAATATCCCATAATATTACTGCTTTTACTTTATTTAATCAAAGGTTTGAATTTGAAGAAGTGGAATTAAAATAATCCAAATTCAGAAAAATGAATAACCCATGCAATAATCTAACCCTGGAAATAGTCACATTTTTAACAAACCTTAAATGCTGTATTGAAAACCTTGTCAAATGTCTTTAAGTTTAAATGTGACAGACATGCAAATGTATGGTTCAAGAACATTTCACTTCCCAGAATGCCTTTACCTGCCGTACTTCCTGTTATTTCAATTACTTCCTATAAGGCGTTGTCAGTCAAACATCTGTTTTGACTTTTTCAACAAAAAAACGCTTTAAAAAAAGGTTTATTGCAATTTTTATAGCCATAATTGTACCTATTTATTACCTTTTTATGGTTTAAATAACATCTAATAACAATCTTTTCAGAAACCACAAAAGTGACATCCTGTTGCTATAGGAACCATCTCAGGCGCAATTTCTCGCACATAGAAACATGAGCTAACTAACTAGTAATCTGACGTTTTTGTGGTGACTGAAACATTGTAAAATGTTTCAGACCTACCTTTTGTTTTGACTTCCATTGGTAGGGAAGGAGGGGTGAATTCAAACCCCCAAACCCCACTGTAATTCTCATCCTGACTAAAGGTTATTTTAAATATTACCTATACTTAAAAAAGCAATCGTCCTCCTAAAATAGCTAAGCCATTATTTATGGCATCGGCATTCCCACGTCTCTCTTCCACTTTGCTATGGAGCCGTTTCCATGGCACTTCAGCACTGACTCCCTTGTGTTTTTGAAGGCTGACTGAATCAGATCAGATTTGTGCTACAAAATGTTTCTTAAATCTCCTTAATATTTCACTTACTCCAGCTCTGTCAAACATGAGACGGAGGGTCCCCCTTTGCTTTATAGTATGCTACACTGAGCTGAGCCTTTTTAAGTCATATGGGAGCTGTATAGAGACTGTGTTTGGGATTGCCGGCCATCCTTCCAGCCTGGGCCCAACCCAAAGGTGTATTTCTAGCGGGCCCCGTGCTGTCTCAGCCTGTGCGAACGGCCCCACGAGTGTTTTTTTTTTATTCGCTTGTGAAACGTTCTAAAGCTCGGAAGAAGATGGATTACTGTGAGCAACATGTGATTGTAATTCAGAATTGCAGGAGGAGGCTGTTGTAACTTGCTTGCAATTGTGGAGTCTTGCTGCATGGGCTGCACATGTGGTAGCTCAAAATATCTCTAAAGTAACAGTTCATCGTTTTTCCAAAAAAAGTGCTTTGTATGGTGATACTTTAAGAAGCTTGAAAGCCTTAGTCCTCAAAAGAATGACCAGTTTGATTCTTTAAAATCCCTTTTTTGTGTTCCAAAGAAGAAAGAAAGTCATGAGAATGGAACAATGTTATTCCATTTTATATAAGCAAACTATTCCTGGTTGTTTCACAAAGAAATATAAAAAGGTTTTTGCATTATTATTTTACAAAACATTATCTTTAATTGAATTCTGTGAGTAATTGTCTCTTTCAACCCCTGCATCTGGTTTCCTTAAGTCTGTTATTTCAAGAACAAAGGAAAGTGTTTGATGGAGCGAATGGTGTTCTGTAGACTTAGTATTGTTTGTAATGCAAACAGTGCATAGCAGCCACTATATTCCACTATGAAGTGTAGCCATCAGTCAGGGGTTTTCATAAACATGTCACATCGTGATGTGGTAGGCATATTAAATCTCTGTTTATTTACGCATACAGCAAAGCACTGCCCCCCCAGGCAAATTGCATTAGTAAATGTAAATAATTCTTTTCTTTTCAGGACTCCGCTTAGTGCAGGGAAATGAACGGCTTCTCGAGTTAACAGCCATTCTGATGAGCAAATAAAGTTGACCCCCTCAAGCACTGCCTTGGAACACCTTTAAATCAACAGAGAGTGAGACGGGGCGACAGGGTTTCAAGTACTTGAGACAAGAATGATTTACTGGCTCCTAAATTCTCAAAAAGCCTTGTAAAAACACACCAAACTAAAGCATTACGGTTCAAGTAATCCTGCAGCCGGTATAATATAGCAGAAAATCTGATTGGAAGACAAATGTAACCTAGCTTTTGTGCTATTAAGGCTTTGAATTTCTGGAATAGGCCCAAAATCCCATTAAGAGTAACCAGGTCGCGCAGTAATCATTTTAGAAAGAACACAGACTTCTACATATTACAGTGGAGAAACATATTTAGAACTATTTACATTTTTTACAAAGATTACATTTGGAAAGATTTCATATTAAAACATCATTCAAATCAAACAATAACGGTCTCATAAATGTGGTTTAAAGTTAAAAGATGACAAATTTAGTGTCAGTGTCTCTTTATTTGTAGAGCACAATTAAAACAACAGCTGTCGGCCAATGTGTGGTGCATAATATAGGTTAATACCCAATCAAACAAAACAACAAAAAGCCACTGCATCAGTTAAAAGCTGGAAATGGTTTTTATTTGAAATTATCTATAATTATTGTGGACTTATATTGGACTCTAAATGATTATTTAAAAAGTTTAAACTGAATAATTGATTAGAAATTAAAAATTATTATCACTCAAGTATTTTTTTTTTTTTAATTTAAACTTTTTCAGGCTAGTTTTATATGTGAGTATTTTAAAATAAAATAAAATGTATTAGCTTTTAAAGGGTTAGATCACTAAAAAATGAAACTTCTGTCAATATTTATCCACCCTCAAGACCTTCGTTCATCTTTGGAACTCAAATTAAGATATTTTTGATGAGAAAATAAATTGTTGAATAGTTTTTTTGTTTTTTTTTGCGTGCAAAAAGTATTCTCGTAGCTTCATAAAATTCCACCTATGTCACATTTAATGATGTTTTTACTACCTTTCTGGGCCTTGAACGTGTCAGTTGCATTGCTGTCTATGCAGGGTCAGAAAGGTCTCAGATGTCAGCTAAAATATTTCAATTTGTGCTCCAAAGAGGAATAAAGGTCTCACGGGTAAGTAAGAGAATTAAAGTTTTTAGGTGGACCATCCCTTTAACGGTGGGTTTTCTATTCATAGTGTGTTATGATTTTGCTCACACATTTTTCTGAGTTGGCTCAATTTTGCATTTGTAATGCTAATAGTCAACATTTGTTCTACTGCTTACACATCTTCCCTTATGTCTTTTTCACAGGAGGAGTGCCAGAATTACATCCGTGTTCTGCTAGTCAACGGCGACAGGCTGTTTACATGCGGAACAAATGCATTCACTCCAATTTGCACCAACCGCACGGTAACGCAAACGCATCAATGCACTTAATGTAATGCACTGGCTTCCTGACCCGATGTTATGCTAGCTTTGTCCCAAGTTCCCTCTCCCACATTGACCTCCTTTGACATTTTCATCGTTGCGTGGGTTGTGTAGCATTGCATGTGGTATTTCAACCAAAGACTGTGGTTTATTTCAATAAACTTTTTGTTCATGTCCTCAGAAGAAGCTTTCTTGAGATCTAGACAAAAGAACAACAGCAATAACCAAGGCCTGTTTTTTCTAATAAAATAGGAAGTCTCATGTCCTTTGGGGCAAGTTCACACTTGTTATGCAGGTGTCGTGCGAGTGTTTGCGCTTTATCTTTGACGAGCTTTTCCATACCATAGTTGCCACCTATCGCAATAAACGCCACTCAAAGCGGCTGATTGAAAGATAAGCATCTCCGCGAAGCACATTTACTGACATCCCCCATTATTCCCCCTCACATCTCCTAGTTTTCATTCATGCATGTAAGTCTCTTGTGCTCGAATCCCTGAATTTGAATGACTGGATTACTCTTCTATCCTTTTCTCAAACCTGATAATGATGATGACAGTCGATTTGCTTACGATGGCAATCATCTCCTCGGTGGTTCTTTGAAGGATGGCAGGAATTATTGACTCAAAGCTAAATCACCCCAGGGATATACCGTTATAAGTACCTCGTGCCAGCAGGAAAGGACTTAGCACAGCCAGGAAGGCACGAGCGAAAAGTCTCGGGCTTGTCCTTGTAACTGTGCCAGTAAAGCCGCATCTTTAAACAAGCGGCTATCGAGGTTGTAGTGCTGCTCAAACACAGCTGCCGGTCTCCTGAAGAGGCGTCTTTCAACCCTTTCCATTAATGTGCATTATGGGTAGCGTGTTTATATCTGCGAAGGCTTCCGAGTGCTATTTGTCAGAAGGTGTTCCATCAATAAATGCCTTTCATCTTTCTTCGCACCCAAGAAAAGGCACATCCGTTCAGGCGTTGGCTCGGGGAGACGAATCTCCTTGGCACCAACGCTTCAAAAGACTGCTTCGCCTTGCCAAACATGCAAATTCGCCTGACTTTATTGCCAGCTAAATGGGCTCCGGGTCCTGAAGGAAGCCGAGACACTTCCAGCCATTGGCGGAGGTTTTCTTCGAGCCAGCATCAAGGATAATCCCCCTTTACATTGATTACACAGGGCAAGTGTTGTGGCCGTCAGCTGCATGTAAGATAAAAGCATTCAAGAGAGGCCACACAGGATCTAATCCGCCTTCGGGACAGACCGCTAGGGTTGAGCAAAATGCAGTATGTCAGATTTCCTGGTACAAAAATAAGCTAGTCACTGAAGGCATGACATTTCAAGCTGCATAGATAAATTTACTGCTGCTTGAGATGTATTGCTCAATTCGAAAACCATTCACTCGTCATTTTTCCGGTAACAGATACCAGATGCATATGGAAGGTAGGAGCATCATTATAACAGAAGCTTTAATTGGATTTTTCAGATGTGTTTTTAATGCCAAATTTGATCACATTTTTAAATA
This sequence comes from Enteromius treurensis, assembly GCA_032275025.1. Taxonomy (NCBI): domain Eukaryota; kingdom Metazoa; phylum Chordata; class Actinopteri; order Cypriniformes; family Cyprinidae; genus Enteromius; species Enteromius treurensis. The sequence continues at coordinate 18,283 of JAUCMU010001594.1, read as the reverse complement.
TGATGAACAGGATTTGGCTGTGCTCTTAAAGGAAACAGCTCCTCTTGAAAAATTCCTTATTGTTTTTCAATGCAAAAATATTTAAAAATCAAGATAAATTTATTTGACAAGCAAAATTACCTATAATTGTATATAAATGTATATAATAGATATCTAGTAATTATTACTAGTCTTGTTTTTTTAAATAAATATCAACATTTAAGAAATTGTGTGTGGGGGGAGGAGTTATTTTTTGCAAATCTTTACATTTTGATTCATTTTAAACAAGACTGAGGGAATTCTCTTTCCCAAGTAAACGTCCACAAATCATGCTTTTAAAATGAAGCTTTCTCATACATCCAGGTTTTCCAAGAAACTGCAATCTTGTTTTTTGACAGACAAAAAATAATTGCTAATGCCGAGATAAAGAAATATGTATTTTTTTAGCTGTTTTAGCTCAGGGATAGGCAACGTCGGTCCTGCCAATGTCCTGCAGAGTTTAGCTCCAACCCTGAAAAAAAAACTCTCCTGCCTTAAGCCTTAGTAATCCTGAAGAACTTGATTAGCTCAGGTGTGTTTGATTCGGGTTGGAGTGAAACTCTACAGGACATTGGCACTCCAGGACTGACATTCCCTACCTCTGGTTTAGCTTGTTTCTATGCTTGTTTGGTCACTTTAAGTCTCTCTTGGAAATTTGCTGAGGTTGAGCGCACTGTTGAGAACCACTGTTTTAAACCCTATATGGTTACCTAATGGCTTCTCTAGTAGTTCAGAAGAAGAATTTTGTGGACGTCTCCGTTCACCCGCGTGAAGGAGCAGAAATCAGTTTAAAGAAACTTGGACCAGCACGAAAAGTCATACTCCCGTCCTTTGGTAGCATATCCCTTGTGCTTATTGTATACAAATGGAAATTACCTCTCTGTCATGGTAGCTTCCCATTGCTGGCTAAATGTCATGCTATGCAAAAATCAAGGATTTGCCATACTGCGCACAAGGACAAAACGGGTGTGTTGCGAACGATTAGTATTTAGCTATTGCAGCCGCCAACTAGGTGTGACAACCAAGTAATGAGATAAACATTTTTGCCGTCTCACAAAATAGCACACAATACGGCTGGAAGTAGGCAGAGCGTTTCCGCAGTAATAAATGCTACGAATAGTAAAATAGTTTTCACTGCCACATTAACAAACAAAATTAGAACATCTTCGAGATTTTCAACCGTGGAGACGCTTGGACGTATTTCTGTGTTCAGACTCAAAACAAACTAATAGCACATTCAAAATGATTTAAGGTCTTGCTAGAATGTTTTCTATTTGAGTTTGTATTTTGCTAAGATATATACCTTTCAGGTATACGAATTCCAGGGTGTCTGAATTCAATCTCTGTTTCTCTGCACAGTTGAATAACCTGACCGAGGTCCATGATCAAATCAGTGGGATGGCACGGTGCCCCTATAACCCTCTGCATAATTCGACTGCCCTCATCACTTCCAGCGGGGAGCTGTATGCAGCCACAGCCATGGACTTCTCCGGCAGGGACCCGGCAATCTACCGCAGCCTGGGAGGACTTCCTCCTCTGCGTACAGCTCAATACAACTCCAAATGGCTCAATGGTATCGTGTGAAATATATTTGATTTAATTATGACATTACGAGAAGTCATTATGAGCAATCAAGCAAATAATTGGTCTTTGGAAAATGTGGCAGATGTTGTTTCGTTAAAGGTGCAGTTCACCTAAATCATTTAGGTGAACTGCACCTCACATAACTTACCTTATGTCATTTCAAAACTGCATGAATTTCTTTCTTTAACACAAATTAAAATAGTAGGTAGAATGGCAGCCTCCATCACTGATTACTTTTATTGTATGAAAAAACAATGTGATGAAAGTGGCTGGATACTGATTCAGTATGGTTCTGCCTAACATTAGCTTTTATGTTCCATATTTGAGGTTCTGAACAACAAAGGAAGGTGTAAATGATGGCATTTTGTAAGTTTAAGTAGCACAACTGTTTTGAAGAACTCTTCTTGGTTAATTAATGCAGTTGTTCTCAACTGGTGGTTCACAACATAAAAATAGGCTGCATGTCTTTTCTGATAAGGGTTCAAACATCTGCAAGAACAAAACTAAATGCAAGTGTAGCTTAACAAGTAAATGTGTAGATTTAGTAAAATAAATGCGCTAATGAATCATGATACTTTCAAATAGATGAGAAAGCATTGGATGTGTTGACTTCAAATATCATCTGGTCAAGTTCGACTGTTTTGGTACAACATCAGATCTTTTAATGTAGACAAGTTAGCATATGCCAACATTAGTGAAATGTGCAACATGTAAGTATCCATAAAAAGGGTGAACAACAATACAATGAACACAGTTTTAGTCATTTTAGTCATCTGTTATGTCCATCTGGTTTATTTTTCCTGCATTATGATATTAGATTTTGGCACAAAAACAAAATTGACCTGTCTTAAAGGATCAGTTCACCCCAAAAATTTAGATTTCACAATATGTATGTATAAACACATTTATTTATATATTTAAGAAAATTGTGTTATGTTTATAGATTAAATATTTAGATATAATATTAAATATAAGAATATAAATAAATAAATGTTTATACTGTACATGTAAATATTTTCAAATTATATACTGTGTATGTGTGTATTTACGTGTGCATGATAAATATACACAGTACACATTCATATATTATGTCAACAAAAAACTATATTTGGATACGATTAATCACGATTAATTGTTTGCAGGCACTACAAAAAACACTAGAGATATTCCTTGAAACAAAGCTGAGTATCCCTTTAACTGTAGACCTTGATCTTTTCTCCAAACCTAAACATCATTGTCCAAATGGATAAAAAACTGCCTGAGCTAATGGGTTTAAAAATTATTATCAGAAAATCTTGACAGAGAAGAATTTCACCTGATTTACATTTACATTACATTAACTTTTTCCAATTGATTTTTCTTCCTTCATGTTGTGCAAATGTGCAAAGCTCCTCGCCACAAAAGAAAATGAATTCGCTGTCAATCACATCCACCTCCTCACTTTGAATCTTACGAAGCTAGCCATGCTGGCTGCTCTTTTTGCCTTTGAGAGGCTCGTGCATTCGTTTGTTTTGAACGGAGAACGATAATTAAACGAGCAAGCCTGCTTTGATCGTTTCTCACCATAACCTTTCTCTTCTCCCATGACAAATGACTTTGTCCATTACCTAAGCATAAGATTTATAAATGCATCTCTCGGGGCCAGTGGTTCTGCTCCATGCAATCCGTTATTAATCACTGTCATCTGTCCCCCGTTTCTGTCAAACTCAGAGCCCAACTTCGTTTCCTCCTATGACATCGGCAACTTTACCTACTTCTTCTTCCGTGAGAACGCCGTGGAGCACGACTGCGGCCGGACGGTGTTTTCTCGTGCCGCCCGCGTCTGCAAGAACGACATCGGGGGTCGTTTTCTGCTGGAGGACACCTGGACCACATTTATGAAGGCCAGGCTTAATTGCTCACGGCCAGGCGAGATTCCATTCAACTACAACGAGCTGCAGGGAACCTTTTTCCTGCCCGAACTCGAGCTTCTCTATGGGATTTTCACTACTAATGTGTGAGTAAAGCACCTTTTGATCATGAAACACGTATGATGCTTTTATGATGTAGCTAAAAAGAACATTATTTTGTGTATTTGGTGTAATGCAATGTGTTTAAGAGGTTTAAGTTAAAAAAAAACACATTATTTTCCCCGTACTGTACATTATTGTTTCTCCTCTAAACTCTGTCTTCCTGAAACGGGTCAATTTGTACGAAGCTCAATTTTCTAGTTTCTAGTCATTTCTAGTTTTTATTGCGAGGGCACTCATTTTAACACAGTACATTTGCGTTTTTTGTTTAGTTTTTTTGCTTACCTGCTGTTATGTCTCTGGTAGTGTGTGATCTGTATCACAGTCAGCCACAGACAGATCCATTTTTCATATTCTGATCCACTATGCTTTAATGATTGTCAGTGTGTATGTGTGTGCGCTGACTGCCTACATCTGACTCTGTTCTCAGCAACAGCATTGCCGCATCAGCAGTGTGCGTCTTCAATCTGAGCGCTATTACCCAAGTGTTCAGTGGGCCTTTCAAGTACCAGGAGAACTCACGCTCCGCTTGGCTGCCCTACCCCAATCCCAACCCTGACTTTCAGGTAAGCACCCAGAAAATGACAGTCACTTTTACGGACAGTATGCATTCGCTCCATCTGCTTTAAAAGTTAAGTGGCACATTCCACAAATAGGGTGCAGAATAGGGCCTGAAACTCTCAAATGGTCAGTGAAAGGAGGTGCTTAACCTTCAGAGAATGTTGATCATAATCCTCTTTGTCATCCTCTTCATATTTTCCATTATTTGATGAGACCCTTTTAACGGTATTTGTTGTTTGAGTGTTTTTTGTTATTTTTTTATAGTAACATATGTATTTGATTTGTCTATTTAGAAGAAAACAGTTAAGATATAATGAGTAACTGGGTTGCAAATTTAAAAAAAAAATGACAATGAAGACATTTATACAGTTTCAAAAGATAGAACTTTACATTCATCAACAAATTCTAAAAAGGTATCACAGTTTCTACAGAAATATTAAGCAGCACAACATTTTTCAATGTTTTTCACTTTTTGTTTAATAAAAAATATGTTTCTTAATTTCTTGATTCGTGATTTAGCTTTGCGTCACGTGAAGACATTACATTTAAAAATGTATTAAAATATTTTTTATTATAATAATATTGTACAATATATTTTTTACAGTAGTTTATATATATATATATATATATATATATATATTTATTTATTTATTTATTTTTTTTAATAGTATAACTTGACACCAGTCACCAACACAATATGTGTAACAATAAGTATAAATAATAAGTATAAATATTTGACTTGCTTTTCTATATTAACATGCCAAAATAAAGTTGTATTATTTAGATTTTTTAGTTGGGACAGGTCAAAATCACCATATATTATAAACTACCTACATTTAATTCTAGTTTAATAACAATAATAACTTGTAGGATTTGTGTCTCTGCTACTCTAATGCCAAATAATATGGTATTTGTGAAAAGTGCCAGGTCTTTTTCTGTTGGCAGCACTCCAGCGGTAAACAACCAAAAAATAATTGACTTTCTCACCTGAACTACCACCTATGTGTGCCCAATTAAAACGAGATGGTGACTGATGTTTTTGGATTTATTGCCTGATTATTCTCTGTAAAAAAGAATATGTGAGGTGAATTTTTATTTTTCTGAGCACTGTCCAATTATCCAAAACCCACAAACACCCAAATCTGATATTGTCGATGATAGCGAAGGAGAGACGGATCAGGTCACGGTTCCTCAAGCCTCTCTCATGATCGTTAATTTGCCTCCGTTTCCATGTCTTTGTAATACTCATGAATTTATTAATAAAGTTGCCAGCTTATAACATTTTTGGCTGGACAATTACAATGATAAGAACTAATAAAACTGGTATTCATGGCTTGTGGAGTATTGCCAGAAACTTCACATACAGTAGACTGAGTCTGAAGTGACTAGTTTTAAGACTTTCTTCAGAATTCGAAATGGTGCTCAAACTCTAGTGGTCAGAATGAAGGAATGTATCTGTGTCTAAATTGCTGAAGGTTAATCTAAAGCCATTAAATGTGTTTTGATGAAACCTGAGATCCATGACCAGGCCCAGATGGACTTTTTATTTACATTTTCCAAACTGATTTTGGGTGAAATTCTTTACTCTTGAAAATCAGTTCAATTACATCGTACTTCTAATAACAAACACAAGGGCCAGATGCTTGTGTTCAGATTCTTTGTAAATCCTTAACGCTTTCTGTTGAAATTGGGTGCAGATTCTGTGTGGGCCTGGTAATGACCCCATTAAAATGACTTGACCACCATATCTAAACCCTTTAAAAACTGTCTGATCAGCATGGACGGCTTTTTTGGATCAGCTGAATCAGACTTTCCTGTCTGGCTTATTGAAGCTGATCTCTGCGACCTAATAATTAAGTTTTTGAAGTCCACGTGAAAGTCTTTCGCTTCATTCTTTTTCTCTTTGAAGCACAAGGATTCATGATGTACAGGAGAGCCACTTTATCCAGCTTGCTGTGACATCTTCATCAAGCGTTTGTCCATGTTGTTGGGGCCAGATTTACCAGCTTCAATTTTATGGCTTCCAGCATTGATGGGAAATGGCTTGTTGTACAGTATATTCTGTTCTTGAAAGACCAACATGCACCTCATTTGAGTAGAATTATGCCTGCGTTGATCTCCAGCTGATTGATGTTGATTATATGTGATCCAAGAGAGAGTGCAGGTTTTGTGAGGCCAGCTAATTTGTCTCTCCATATAAAATCTTATCCAGGGAGGGAAAACAGTAGGGAAACAGCTGCTAGCAAGATTTCTAAATCCTTTTTTTTGTGGAAGAAATGATCATGATTTCATACAACAAATGGGTTCTTCAGACCAACAGCTTTTAGTGACTTTTTTTTCGCATATCTTCACAGACCGTTGATTCTTTTTTTTTTCTTATCAGCGTCTCTCTGTTTGTATCTCTCTTGTTCTTTCTCAGTGTGGCACTATAGATTACGGCTCCTACGTGAATTTAACGGAGAGGAATTTGCAGGACGCCCAGAAGTTCATTCTGATGCATGAGGTGGTGCAGCCTGTCGTTCCTGTGCCATACTTCATGGAGGATAACGTGCGCTTCTCCCATGTGGCCGTGGATGTAGTGCAGGGCAAAGACATGCTCTATCACATAATTTATCTTGCAACAGGTATAGTACCGCATCGCCTCTACATAGACATAGAAAAAACAAGAGGTCTGTACATGCATAGTGTTAACATTTATGCACTTTTAATGTAGTCTAAAATTAGCAGCGCATTAGATATACTGATGAAGGTTAATGGAGTTGCAGCATAAGATGCTCTACTAATAGCACACTACTTTCTGCAGAACTGCAAATGCTAATAGTGAGTGATCTGAATAGTGTAAAAGCTCATTTCCCCCTCAGTCAAAAATAGAAAAGATCATTTGTAAAATAAAGTTGAAAATAAGTAAAGTCACAATTGACAAGTTTTCTTTTGAAACACATTACACTGTAGTAGGATGCAAAAAAATTGTGCTCCGTATCACAAGAATAAATTACGTTGTTAAATATAATTAAATAAAAAACAGTTATTTAAATTGTAATAATATTTTAGTTTTTAATTGTATTTCTTCTCATTTAAATAAAAAGATTGGTGAATCTTTGAGACGACTTTTCAAACAACACTGTAAAAAAAATCCGTCAAATTTACGGAATTCGACCGTAAAAAAACACAGTAACAACATTTTAAGTTTTACGTTACAATTACAGTTAAATACTGTAATTTCATTAACTGATATTATGTAAATATTCCCTGTAATATCCAGATTCCCTGTCAATTTTACAGGAATTTACTATTAACCAAATTTTTACTGTAGCATTTTCACAGTTAAAATCTGAGATATTTTTTAGGAAAGGAAGGAACATGTGGCCAGGTATGGTTTCCCATACTAGGAAGTTGTGCTCTGCATTTAACCCATCCAAGTGAAAACACACAGCAGTGAGAAGTGAACAACCACGCACACCCGGAGCAGTGGGCAGCCATTGCTCAAAGGTCTCACCTCAGTCGTGGTGGAGAGAGCGCTGGTTGTTCACTAACTCCACCCACAATCCCTGCCGGACCTGGGACTCGAACCCATGACCTTTGGGTTACAAGCCCAACTTCCTGTCCATTAGACCACTGCTGCCTCTAGGCTTTTACACTGCTGCCTTAAGTCTGTCCGTTGTTGCACGCTGAAAATAGATATGGGTCTCTAACAAACAGGAATAAAAAATAGCGGATAGTTAAAAAAAATATACTAATCTGAAATGAGCATTAAAGCCTGTAATATGAAAGTTGTCAGAGATTCCCAGGTGGCCGACTTCTCATTAAACCCACAGCTTATTAGAATGTTACTTTTACCATCAGAACTTTGTTGAGTGAAGACTTCTGCATTGCTATAAGGGAGGCACAGGGGAAAACTGACTCAAGTAATTGGTGGTCCACTTGAATCATTGGTCTTTGAAGCAAGCAACAGTTGGACACTAGGCTGAATAAAGGCATTAGACACATAGCGGCAATAAAACATCAAAGGCAGTATATGCTTACATAGGGAAAAAAATGTACTGTAAGCTGTCATTTGCTATCCAGATGCACACCAGAGCGCTGGAAATCTCCAAGCCTGTCTGCTCTGGCCTGTGCACTGCTAAAAAACACTGAACATTTAGTTACCTGTCAACAGAAATTAAATAACAGGAACACTTGTTGTTAAAGAAAGGTGTAAAGTAAACACTTGTTAAAGGGAATTAGACACTTGGTAAATTGTACAACATAAACACACAGGACAGTCAGGGATTAAAAGCTGTTTGCTAATTGGGCGAGCAGCGTGACTTTGGTTTTATTTCTGGAATACGGCAACTGTTTTCGATTATAAGAAAGTCAGAGCCTCATGCTGATTTAAGAGAATTCACAATGCCTCTCTAGTCTGACAGTGAGGGAATAAAGGAGTAGAACAGCAAAAAAATAATAAAATGTATTGTTCGCCCAAAAAATGTCATTGTCAAAAATGTCATGTCATTTCAAACCTGTGTGACTTTATTTCTTTGTGGCAATGAAAAAATGAGAATTTGAATGCTCACAAATGGCTCCCGTTCTTACAAAAAATCCATTCTCCATTTACCAAGTCTTCTAGAAACTTAAAAGGTAAACTTTATGAAATGGTTTAACTTATTAATTTAAAAGATCTGACTCAAAAGAAAGATTAGACATCTCTACTTCTCTCCAATGTTTGGTGTAAATATTTTCAGACTACAGTAGTAATATCTTTCATTTCACTCTGGTAAAGGAATAGCTGACTTGTGATTAAGTTGCGTCATACATCGTACAGTACGTCGAGTCAGAACTCAGCCAAGAAGCCGCAACTCGGTTTTACATCGCAGCACTTGTGTATATATCAGATTTACGGGGCTTTAAAATAACGGCTGCTATCAATCCGCATTACCAAGCTTGGAAGAGCAAGGATAAATAAAAAAATTAAATAAAAAAACTGTGTTTGTCTAAAAAGAAAGTCATACACACCTAGGATGGCTTCGGATGGGGTTTCATTTCACTCAGTATTAATGTTTATTTAGTAGATTTTATAGATTAATTTAATTTCAGTGTAAATTTTAGTCAAGTTTTAGTCAATTAGTGTCCAGGGCAATATTTCTAATATCCATTTCCATCTTAAATTTCTATTACTGGAAACAACTTTTATTCGTTTTAACTAGTGCTGTCTAATAATTCATGTGATTAATCACATCCTAAACAAATATTTATGTTTACAAAATATATGTTTGTGTACTCTGTATATTTATTATGTATGTATAAATACAAACTCATGCATGTATATATTATGTTTAGATGTTAAATACAAGACATTAATAAATATTAGTTATAATATAAAATATAAGAATGTAAATATTTACATGTAAATGTTTGAAAAATATTTACTTTATGTGTGGGTATTTATATACATAAAAAAAAAATATATATATATATCATATATATATAAATACACAAAGTAGACATACATATATTATGTAAACAAAAATCTTTTGGATGCGATAAATGATGATTAATCATTTGACAGCAATAGTTTTAACACTGGTCTGTTCCTCTCACAAAGCTCTCATATGACAAAATATTGTGTTCACATTGTATGAATCAATTTATGATATTTTTATATAGCACTTTTGCACCTTTTGGCAATTGAAAACTTGAATCCCCATTCATTTTAATTGTATGGAAAACAATTTTAATCTTTCTTTTGATGTTCCAAAATAAAAAGTAAGTCATACACATTTGGAACAGGATGAGGATGAGTAAATGATGAATTAATAATTTAATGCTCAATATCGCAGTCACTTGCCATATATTCCAGGATAATGACATGCACTCAAGATTAAAATATTTGCGAGACGCTATAAGAGAAATCCTCTGCTATGGCAAACTGTCCTTTAATGCACCATGTTTATAAAGTTAACCTCAATTCAATTCATGCCAGACAATAATAGCTTGAAGTGTGAGGAACGTAGCTGGAATTTCACAGTCGAATGGAATGAAATAGAGTACTGAAGCCTGTTTTGACAAGAGCGGGGACCTAATCAGTGGCTCTTGTAGTATCTAAAAGTTCATAGCCTCACATGTTGTATGGCTCCTATAAAACATCTGACAGGCCGTTTTGGAGCAAACAGAAGAATAACAGCAACTACTGCTAGATATTAAATAGCTTATCAAACCAGTCCAGTTCACTCTTTGTGACATTATGAGACCAATGAATGTCCTCCATTGATTCGCAGACCACACGTGTAACTTTCAAAAGGTGATTCAGCTGATAATTCTGCCCTCCTTTCAACTGCACAAAAGCCACCCTTTGATAAAGATAATGAATCTTCTCTGGAGAGCAGTCGGTCCGCCCTCTTTGCCCTTTCTGATCCAAATAGCACATCCATATTTAAGTTGACATCCCAGGTGGCAGACTAGCACTTTATAGAATTTTCATGTGATAGGAGAGATCTGAGGTCATTCTCCACTGCTGTTTTCTCTGACATCATTTCCTTTCAATCTCACCAGGTCATCAGAGATGCCCCACTTGATCACCTAAACTGATTCCTCACTCTTTTCCCCCTCTCTCTTGTTCTCAAATTTCTCTTTCTGCTTTCTAGATTACGGCACTATTAGGAAGGTGCTCTCTCCGCTGAACCAGACCGCACGCAGCTGTTTGCTGGATGAGATTGAGCTTTTCCCCCAAAAGAGGAGACAGCCAATCCGCAGCCTTCTCATACTTCACAGCCGCAGTGAGCTATTTGTGGGAGTCAGAGACCAGGTCATCAAAATCCCCCTGATGCGCTGCAACTTCCACAAGTCTAGAGAGTGAGTACTGCTGCTTCTCAGTAGATAGTTATACAACAGCTTTCCAAAAATGAAAATGTCATCATTTAACTAAGCGTTGTGTCAAAAACTGAACTGTTTCTAGATGACTTTGAAATTAGACCTTACTCGCACCGAAATTGAACAGGAATGAAAATGAGCCTGAGAGAGATAGAAGTACAGTGCTTTCAATGGATTGTACTGTTATTTAACAACATGCCGATTGTTTAGCTGACAAAATGCATTTCCCAAAATACATCAGTTGTGAAAAATGATATGACCTTTATATAATCTGTTCCATTGTAAACGCTGTAAGGCTCGTCCATGTTAAATTCAATATGGTGTCTAACCTGGTTAAATCTTATGATGAACAGATTATATACACTTTTAGGATAGTTCAGTTGTTTTTGTCCTTTTTGGAGCTTGACACATTCTTTTTCATTTTGTCAACCCGTTTTCCAAACTTTCAGCTATCAACTTTCTGCACCTGATACATCTTTTCATATTTTGTGGCCGTGGGAAAACAAGTATTAACATATATCAATGAATCCTATTTTTCACAGTCTAACAAACTCTTAAATCCAAAGCTACAGCTTTTTTACACCACTGAATATGTTCTTCTTTTCTTTTTCTTTTTTTTGCCTGTGTTCGTTGTTTTTTTTTTGGTCACTCTTTTCAATACGATTAAATGTGTTAAATTTTTTGACAGTGGACCATTTTACAGCATTTATTAATAAACTCCTAATTTGCTTCTTATTAATAGTAAGGTACTTATTTAGGGATATAGAATGTAGTCATATAGTCAGAATATGTGCCACTAATAAACAACCAATGTGTTAATAATAGACATGCTAATAAGCAACTAGTTAATAGTGAGAACTGGTCCCACTAAAGTATCACCCTGTCTTTTATTTATTAATTCGGTAACACTACAAATTTTCCCTCAATTAATTCTTAATTTGCTGTTTATTAATAGTTGGTAAGGTAGTTGATACGTTTAGATATTAGGTAGAATTAGGGATGTAGAATAAGGCATTAATATGTACTTAATAAGCACTAATAAATGGCTAATATTCTTGTAATATGCATGGTAATAATTTTTTACATTCTAATTATTAAACCTAATGCATTAACTAATGTTGACAAACAGAACCTTTTTGTGAAGTGCTTCCCATTCGTTTCCCTTGTAAATTTCATCTTTTACGTGTTAAGTTAAATGCAAGTGTCATTTCACAATTGCTTTTAATAATACCAGTTTTGATTCCTGGCAAGATAAATGATGCAACTAATCTTACGAGCAAATACATTCCACTGCACAAGAATAAACGTAATGTCACAAAGATCCTCTGCCAGAGGGCAACAAAGAACAATCATCGTGTTTGACATTGTGCCTCCAGGCCTTCATATCAAGAGCACTTCTCTAATCTCTGCTCATAAGAGGAGATGGCAGCCTGTTCATCATCTCTCTCCATTTGCATTCCAATGAAAAGCGCTGAGTTATGTGAATATGAGCTGAGTTTTGCCTGATGAGCTTTTTTCGATCCTCTTAAGCGGTTAAAGATTGGGAGAGGTCAATTACTCACACCTCTATACTTTCTGACACCAAAAAAGGGGGAATATATGCAAATTTTATTTGAATAAACAGCCACATGCCATAACAGGGCCATTTTAAAGTGCCTGGTTTACACTGCTGAGATTTACATTGCCCACATTCACATGAAGCGCTCGGCTTCATCTTTGCATCCGTGCTGCTGATAGTCCTCAATGAGTTTGAAAATCTATTCGGTGCGTCTCAGGGCTGTTCTCTGTTTCTGATGAAAGTTATTTCCAGCACTCAAGGGAAATATTGCCAGATTAAGTTATGCCAAAGCAAGCAATACTTATAATAAAAAGCATTTGTGCTCTTTAAGGTGTTTAACTATTTAAAGGGCTCATATGATATGTTTTTACCATTCTTTTTATTTCCCAGAGGTACACTTAAAAAGTTATTCCGCTTTTTTTGTTCTATTTAGTGTCCGAATTTAATTTGCATGATTTTTCAACCCTCCTTTAATACTTCGGTGTAAATGTTCTTTCTGCCTGTGAAATAGTGAAGCTTCTCTTTAACTCTTGCTATGCTTGCTCATGGTCTTCTTCAAAAGGATGTGCAGAGCTGTAGGTGCTACACACAGCCAGTAACAGTGCATTTTTTAGTGGGCCTTTACAATTTCATATTATTTATTCTATTCTATATTATTTATTTTTAATTTGTTTATTTTATGTTTATTTTTTTATTATTATTATTGTTCACAATTAATCAAATCCAAAATAAAAGGGTTTTTTTAAGCAGTTGCAAACAATTTATTTTAGCTACTTTTAAGTAAACAAATTTAGCTGAAAGTCAACTGAATTTGGTAGCTAAAATAAATGTATTGCAGCCACTTACCTTAAAAATAAATTGTAAATTAAATTGATCCTTTTTTTTTGTATATATATTTTAGAGAAATATATTAATTTTATATATTAAATATATTTATTTATAATATAAGTTATACCAATATAAATAAAGACATGTAAATACACGTACATACAGTATATATTTTGAAAACATTTACATATTTATGTCTATATTTATATACTTTAGTTTTTCTAAAATATAAATACATGCATATGTTTGTGTGTTTATGTATACATAATAAATATATACAGCGCACGTGTTAATTAATCAATTAATCGTGATTTATTGTTTGACAGCACTAATAAATGGATGTAAATATTTTTTAAATATATACTGTATATATATATATATATATATATATATTTATATATATACACACACACCTAATAAATGCACACTTATAACACACAAATATGCAAACAAGCATAGCATTTTAGATAAGATTAATCATGCTTAATTGATTGACAGCACTATTTATGAACAATGCGATTGTTCCTATTTGTTCTTGTTTCAGGTTTCTTATGGTTAAAGTCTTTAAGTTTCTCCTATCAACTTTCATAAGCGGCATTTATGGTTTAATGTCAATATATGATGTTTTTGGATTGAGTAGGAAGCTGTCAGTTGTTAAAGAAAATTGGATTTCTTGTTACACGACCTCTTCACTTCTTTTTGTCTTCTCTCAGTGATTAATGTTGCCCTAAATTTCATATCATGATGAGCATCTGCTCTCTTTCTCTCTCTCAGTGCCTGTGTGGGAGCCAGGGATCCGTACTGCGGCTGGGATCTGGTGCTCAAGAAATGCACCACCCTGGAAGAAAGCGTCAGCATGAGCCAATGGGAGCAGAGCATCACACGGTGTCCTGTGAGTATCCAGAACGCACTTCAATCATTCACGCAGTGCCTCAGCCCTCAAATCCAAATGGTTGGTTTTTTTTTTTTTATATGAAGACTCTTGATGCTGATCCAGTCTGTCGGTGAAGAACAGTGACAAATGCGCCCGCTTCAACCGTAACTCGCAGGATCAACTTTTTTTCTCATAACAGCAGACACTCTTAGAAGTGTTTTATAACAATGTTGAGGAAACATTGCAGGTGATGGACATACAGTGCTGAGACAGTGCAGATCTGATGTATAGTTGCTTTTGCAGTAAAACAAACTTTTCCTCCTTCTGTACTCCGAAAGAGAATATAAGGCTTATAGTAAATAGCGCTTGTGTGCAAAGCAACAAAGCGCAGCAGAATTTGCCGTCAGCCATCTTTCTGTTGAATTGCATTCTCTGGTAACATGGCTTCATATTCCCACACTCCTTTGTGCTGACATGTGCCCCTGCCTGAGGCCTCCCAGCCTGTAGGTCACTCCCAAAATCTTTTGTCCAATCCGTCCCTCCCATGTATAGTTGCTCTGAAAATATTTAGACACTTACTCTTCACGTGGTTTCATGTTCTAAAGGTTACATGCAGTGTTCTGTGAGATACAGTACCACAGATCTGAGAGCACACACTCACACACATACATTTGTAGATACACAGATACTATAAACTATATCAGGCGTTGTGGCAGTCTCACAGGGTCTGTAGGTAAAAGACCTTGTAGCCTGTAGCTGTAGCTGAGAAATGACATTTTGTATAATAGCATGTTGCCTCCCACGCTGCCTGAAGAAAGCAGCATTGAATTGTTGAACACAAACAGGGAAGTGTAAAAGTGTGGGAGGCTTCGGTCACCAGAATGCAAGATTTCTATTGATTTAGTTGCACACATGTTGTTTACACATATTGAGGTCCAGAGGTCCTTTGTTGTTAGAAAGCAACTATCAAAAATGTGCCCCAAACATGGTTAGCTTTGGTGTTTGTGTGGTCAGAAATGCAGATTGCATGCTGCCTGCAAAATGTGCCAATTTCATTCATCATTTCTTACAAGGTCAATTACTTCTTTTTGTTTCCTGTTGTTTTCAGTTTTGTTTTTGGTTCCGTTTCTTGTTTTGTGATTATGGTTTGTTTGTTTGTTTTTCCAGTTTCATTCACTCACCTTCTCTTACAATGTCAATGACACTGTGCAAATTTTCATTCTTTTTTTTTTTGTATTTCATTCATTTCATTGTTTTATTTCCCAAAACATGCATTCAATTGTGTTTTGTGTGTGCTTGGTTGTTTTTTCCTACTGTAATTGTCATGCCTTTTTTTATCTCCAAACAAAGTTTTGTTTTGGTATTCATGTCATTAAAAATGACTGTATTTATTATCTTTTAAACAAATTTTGCCATCTTGACACTGTCCTTGACATTGTCCATCTGTTCTTTAACCCGTTACTAACAACAATCATAAATACCATTTTTTTATCATCCATTTTTAAGAAATAAAATGCAATTCAGCCACACACCTTTTCTGTGTCTATACCACATACACTACCACATCCTGGTCATTTGACATAGATAGTCCTTTTATATGATATATCCATGTTTTTTTGCTTGCAGGGTAAGATTGTGTCTAAGTGTCAGAGGTTGAGTGACAGATCTAAAATAACTTTAGTAGTAGAGCACAGTAAGTCTAGATGGAGACACACTTCATTCACAAAGCCCATCTGGTGTCTGACACTGTATGGAAATAAACAAAGAACCACATTTGTTTTCTCTGGAAACAAAACGGTAACTTACTGTATCATCCCTGTCTTAGTATTGGCAGAAACTCCATCTATATTTAAAGGAAAAGTGAGGCCTTTGAAAACAAGGTTTGTTTTTACTTTTCCACCACACTGGAAATGTGACTCTCTTATGCGTTCGGTACACAAAGAGCACAAACAATTTCTCTCCATGCAGAGGGTCATTTATTCTTTTCTATTCATAATGCATTGACAATCTTTTCCCCAGAACTCATCTTGTTTTATGTGATAGACGACATTACCTTCTCCCTTTGTTCACAAAATATGTTGTCCTGTATCTGATACCTCAGATGTTAATAACCAGAGAGCAATAACAAAATTACATTAGCTATTCATTACTACATTCTCATATAAAGCCTCAAATGAAATATTTGCTTATTGTAAAGCGTGTTCATTTTCCAAAGAGGTGGCCTGCTATTTTCAGCTAGCACAAATCTAATATGCTGAATGCTATATTTTAGTTTGGATTCAACTAATAACTTGCAAATATGACCTTATCTGCAGTAATAATTTATTTGCATTCAGATTTTGTTTACTCTCTTTCTGTTGTGTGTGTGTGGTTATGTATGTGTGTAGGTGAGGAACGTGACTGTGGATGGTCGTTTTGGAGCCTGGTCAGGATGGAAAGCTTGCAGTCACAATGATGGCGGCAGTGTTGGTTCATGCCAGTGTCGCACTCGAGCGTGTGACAGCCCGAGCCCTCAGTGTGGAGGGCAGCCGTGCCAAGGAATCAGCGTTGAGGTGGCAAACTGCTCCAGGTATACAAAACGTCCCACAAAAGACTAAAGCACTAACAGGAAGTTACACATTTCACCTGTAGGCTTGACAAAACTATATGAAAAGCCAGTTTCAACCTCAAAGTAGAAAAAATAAGGTGTTAGTGACTTCATGTGTCACAATTGAAACGTTGTTTCTTGTAATTCTCAAAATATAGTGTTTACCTCGAAGTTGTAAGGATTGTCTTTTTAAATACAGTATGAGAAATTCAGATGTTAAGTGACATTTGTAACTTTGTGTCTCACAATTATTATTTCTTATAATTGCGACTTTTTGTCTCATAATCATACAGAGGACTTTATTTTGCAATTGGGCATAGATTTTCTCTTTTAATTGCAACTTGATTTCTTGCAATTGTGACTTAATATCTTGCACAATCACAGTCTTGTGATTACTCAAACATGATTTTTTACAATTTTCCATATGTTACAGATGTGATTTGGTAAGGCACAACTGTGACTTTAACTAAGACTATCCCTCAATTTATTTTTTTCTTTAAATCTCCCAATGTGACTTGTAAATGCAAATGTTTTTCCCCCGTAATGTGAAATTTGCATTTACAATATGACTTTAAATATAACAGTTGCAATTTGATTTCTCACAATTATTTTAAATCAAAGAATTGTGATTTCATATATGATAATTGCGACTTGATGTCTCACAACTCTTGCTTCTTTTTCACAATCTAGTCTTTATTTCCCACAATGTAACTATATTTTGCAATTGTGCCTTAATTTTGTTTCTAATTGTCATTTTATGCTTTACAAATTGTATCACATTTTTAACTTTTATTTCTCATTTTAATAAGTTATTACTTTATCATGATTGCAAAATGTATTGTATGCCACTTTTGATTACATTGTGTCATTGTATGTGTGTATCTTCTAAAAATGCAGGTTAATTGTAATGAGATTTTTTTTTCATTTTATGTAAGTCGAAATGGGTTCCATACCATGCCACTTGTGTTTTATTCAGAAACAAAAGTTTCTGTGTGATACTGAATTCACTTCCACGACTAAATAATTTCCTACAGTTATGTTGTTCCCATTGTAAACAGGCTTAGAACGGTCTTAACTAGGATCCTCAGTTAACAAACTGAAGGTCAGATTATGGCAGCCAGCTGTGCCGGCGTTTGATTAGTGATTACTGCTGTAACATATCCATCCTCAGAAATGGGGCATGGACGCCGTGGACTGCATGGGCTCCTTGCAGCACCAGCTGCGGGATCGGATTCCAGGTCCGACAGCGTTCCTGCAGCAACCCCACTCCCCGCCATGGAGGACGCGTCTGTGTGGGCCAGAACCGTGAAGAGAGGTAAAGAGGAGCTCATTATAGATGCAAATTAGGGGTGTAACGATACGCGTAATCGTATTGAACCGTTCGGTACGAGGCTTTCGGTTCGGTACGCATACGAACC
>JAUCMU010001346.1:0-31433 GCA_032275025.1 Enteromius treurensis | reverse complement strand
GGTGTACTGAGCGCGTGCTCTCTTATACTCACGCAGTGACGAGCCGCACCTGAGCGCAATCAGTACACGCCAATATTAATTGGCCTTTAGTAAAAGCTCAAAGGCAAATCGGTCTCTCTGGCGAGTTCCCATATGTAACTGGGTTACGATAGTAACCTAGACGTTTTATTTATACTGTAGATTTTATATTTGTTTGATCGAGTATATTGTCATCTATAAATTAATATAATTTAAATGTAAAAATTCATAAGAAAACAGGAAAACATGTAAAAAAAATTCAGTCAGGATTTATAAGGAATAGTTCACCTGGGAAAAAAATGAAAAGTTTATTGATGACTTTGTTTCTTTAGTGGAACAGATTTGGAGAAATGTAGCATTGCATTATTTGCTTACCAATGGATCCTCTGCAGTGAATGGGTGCCGTCACAATGTGAGTCCAAACTGCTGATGAATCATCCCAGTGTTGTACAATTGATCAGTTAAGACATTTGTACCTTCTGACTAAATCGTCTATCCATAATATTGTTTTCTCTCGTGAAAAGGTAATCTTCTAAACAAATACATCAGTGAATAAATATGTCAAATATGTCATCTCACTGTTGTTGGGAGGACAACAGTGAGAATGCATTATGCATATTATTTGTAACACAGCTTTTCGATCTACAGCATCCCAACCAATGGATATGAGTTATGTGGATTACTGTGATTTTTTTAGGTTCTATTTGGACTCTCATTCTGACGGCAACCATTCCCTGCAGAAGATCCATCAGTGAGCACATAATTGGCTGAATTTGTTCTGATGAAGAAGCAAACTCATCTACATTGGACAGCCTTAGCGTAAGTGTATATTTTTTGCATATTTTCATATTTGGGCAAACTATGTCATTAATTTGAGGAAATTAAAGGTGCTGATATATCTATAACATGTAGCAATGCACATCTTTTCTGTTCATAAAATGTGTCCCTCGTAGGCTTGATGTAATGAAATTGTTTAATCTATTCAAGGTACATCCTTTTAAAAAGTTAATTCTGAGCTATCGTTTAACAATTGTTCTGAATAAACAAGGACACAAAGTTACAACAAGGACCCAATGGCACGGGAAAGATGCCAAAGAAGATAAATGAAACAGAAATAAACATTATTATGTGACTGTCAGCAAAATAAAACAATATAAGGGTTTCTATCAACACCATTATTTTTTAAATCTGGGCTTACTAGAAATGTTCAATTAAGTCAGGCTTAATGCATTACTTCTTTTAAGCCAATTAAACATAATAAAATGTACCTAATAAATATGTTTTAATGATGAAGAAGCAGGGCTATTAAAACCATTAAAAACACTTGAAATAAAATGACCATTAACTCAAATAAAATAACAATTAGTTTATTACAACTAGTTGCCAAGGCAACTCATGTTTATTGAATTTGTTGAAGTACAAACACACAAGTAAACATATATAAAGAGAGAGATTTGAATTGAAAAAAATCTGAATTATGAAAATAAAAGTATTAATGGTGCAAAAAGAACACTAAGCAGAAAACCAATCTTTTTTCCATTAATATTAAAGTGGCATTGATCATGTTTTTATTAATCTCTTAAGTTAACTTTGACAGAACATTAAATACAACATTAATATAATCATCAGCGATATTACATTACAATAATATTCAAATGGGCTGTTTGTTTACTAAATTACTAGACTTTTACTACAGGGCATTTTCTAAATGTAATTAACGTGTATACAAGAAAATTAAAAAAATGCTGTATTTTGTTATATAAACAAAAAGTAGGCTATTTTTCTTATTAATGCACATGTATATGCATCATGATGACTAAATAATAAACTACCTGTTTGTGAGTGGAAATGAGTAATCAGAATAATCCTAGAGAAAAGCACACAAAGGGATAGAGAGAGAAGAAATCTGACTGCAGGGTACAGAGATGCTGGCTGGAGGGGCAATAAGAAAGAGGTTCCACAAAGACCCATTTGCTTATATGTGGAGCAACCGATACAGACTACCGAGACTGTAATTGTGCTTTATCACTGTTATGCCCAGGAGTAAGCCACTTAACCTGTGGTTACTGCATTATGACTATCTCTGCAAGTCGTTTACTGTAATGGTCTTTTCACACTTGAAATATTGTTAACCCAGTGCCATTCTAAACCCTGGGTAGAGTTAAAAGTGACCTTAACCCTGGCCTAGGTTTAAAAAGGCGTTAACCCAAGGTTAAGTGCAGTGTGACAAGCCTTGATGCCGCTCTGAATGAAAAGCGTCTGCTAAATGCATGGTAAATCATTTAATCAACAAGGCTAATTTACCTGAATAATGTTGTTTTTTTTTCTTAAATGAATGAAATAGACAATTCTTATGCCATCAACATCAAAATACTGTGCTTTACTGTCCAACGCTGATGCTTTTATTGCCTGCATTAATCATATACCCCTTTTTGTTATTTTTATAGCCCGTCTATAACACTTAAAATTCAGGGTCAGCCTAAAAGGAGACTACTAAAAGTCTATTAACGCTATTTACTGTTTCTCCAAACGTAGCTTAGCACTTGCCCTTGTGGAAATCTTAAAACTTTATGACGCCGACCTTGTAAAAGATAATCAAAACAGATTTGTTCAGAAGTTGACCATGTCGTAAAATTCTTTAGAAGTTGGATATCACATGTTTATAAATCCAAATTAATCTTTAAGGTGTTTAGCACCCAGTTTTACCCAGAAAGAAAATCTAGCCTCAGGATAGTGAGTATATATTATTTAAAGACACCAGACCCACATTCCCTGCCAGACCTGGGACTCAAACCCATGATCTTTGGGTTCAGCTTCCTATCCATTAGGCCATGACTGCTGGATGATGCAGATACAAATTAAGCTATTGTTATAGTTATCTTTGTTGTTTTTGGTGTAAATGGACTGTTAGAATAATAATAATAATAATTAATTATCATTATAGTTTTCGACCTTAGTGTTAATGACCCTTTACTGTTTTTTCTTAAGATATATGTAGATATTGTGAGGAGTCAAATCTGCTGAACACACAATTTACAAGGCACAATCCTTATGGAAATTTCATATATTTTATTATTTCCCATGTCTCAACAGCATACAGGAGAAATAGACTCATTATATTTAATACAACCACTGACTCCTACACCCTTAGATGCTCTCTTGCCCTGGTCACAACTTCATTATGGCTCTTTTTTTGCATTTTTATCTTTCTACATGAATTCTTTATGAATGTTCTGCACTGGAAGGAAATCTTTGAAAAGAATGTTTGCAGCGGAGACCGGTTTTGGATGCAGCTGGTTCAAACTACCAAGGATGCAAAGACGCCAGACAACTCCTGCTATTAATTCCCATAGCTAGTTCTATGCGTTTGTATTTTGCACAAACTGCAGTCAAACAAATGCATGCCAGCTTGGTACATATGTTAGTCTGGGACCCATGATGCAAATATACATGAACAAAAGCACAGTAATTTACAAGCATTGCTCTGCAAAAATACATTACAGCCACCGAAGCGGCTAACAATGTTAGCTACATTACACAAATAGCTTAATAGGCAAACAGGTATGGGCATTGCCATTTAGCATAAACGACAGGTCTAGCGTTCCTCTACTGCATGCACATATCCCAGCCTCAATGATTGACAATAGGCAAGAGAGTAAATCAATACAACCTCCCTCATGTCCTCATTACAGCACTGCTCTGTGTTACTCAAGGCGACAGGCTACTGAAATTTTAAATAGCCATGAACAAGGAGCAATGCAGGAGCCCTGCCAGATGGAGAGGATGTGTCGATGGTAAAGCCACCTACCCGAACAAACACTTTCTCACGCTCTGTTCCATGAGAGGTGTGTGTGTGATGCTACTAGAGGGGAGCAGAAGGAGCTTTCATGTTAACAGTCAGGGAAGCAGTTGGAGTGGTTTTCTGAAGTGTGGAGTGAAATAAGGATTTAATGGGACTAATATTCATTATTAATAGGGAAGACGTATGTAATTGTAGATTACATATGGAAATCAGCAACTTTTTTTTTTACGAGAACTGGGCACAGGCTAGTCAGCCCAAGACCCTGGAGTACACTCGTTCTCCACTCTGACTCTTTCTCTCTCGCAAATGAACTCTTTCCTTTTCGTGTGACTGCATCTCCATTTGGTAGCTTAAAGTCACATTTACAAATCTCCCACACACTTTTTTTTTCTTTTTCTCTCATTGCTTGATCACGTTTGCTACCCAACCCATTGGAAAACTGCATGTTGTCCTTTTATTTCTTAGCACACTTCTCAGTTTTACATCTTGACTTTTTTTTATTTAAATGGATATAATTTACACAAATATAAAAATAATTCGTTAACACATAAAATAAATGATCTGATTTCTAAAAATAAAAATGTTGCACTAAAATTAGGTAACATTACTCAATTAAATGAATATTACAAAATACTAGACTACTAAAAGTTATAATTTGTTCAAAAAGCAAAAACTACGAACAAAACGTTTGTAAAAATCAACCCTGCTATGACTTTCTTTGTTGTGCAGAGCGCAAAATGAAATATTTGTAATGCTACTTTCCGTGCCACTACAATTTGTGAACATATCCACTGGACACGTAAAGTATGTAAATAAACCAAGGAGCTTTCCAAACACATTCTTGTGCGTGGAACTAAGTCATGGATTCATGATCAACCGTTCAAAGGATGTGCCCAAGCCTCTGTGACTAATTAGAAACCGTCATGTTAGAAGTTTGTCTTGGGCCATTCCTTGTAAATTATTCCAGTAAGGACGGCACAATACCGGAAGCGTCCAAGGCAGCCAATCGGTTCAAAACCGTGAATAAAGTGGAGGTGGGTTTTACGTTTGGTTTACTCAAATAACTTATTCAAGCAACCAAAACACAAGCATACTAAATTGTGACTGAAAAAAAGACAGTTTACAGCACAAAATTTAGGCTACATTAAGAAAGATTTTTGTTTCGAGTCATTCACAACTCTATGCAACACCATTGCTAGTATTTACATAAAATATTGAGTTACTTACATTGTAGACACAGTATTCCAATTTTTTCACCCATTTTGTGCTCCACACACATGAAAACAGTTCCCAACTAAGCTGCTCATTAATTCAGCTGATGTCTCGTTCCTAAACCATTCAATTACTTTAATTTTGTCCTGAATGGTTGAATTAACGACCTTTCACTTCTCGCCAACTATTGGCCGACTAAAATCTCCACCACCATGCACCTGTAAAAAAAAGTCCTAGGTATTTTGGACTTTTATATAAAAGTATATCAAATTCATATAATTTTTAATGGAATGTGTTTATATATATATATATATATGATATTATACTCTAATCTTATTTTTTTTCAGTGGCTTTGGACATTTTGATATGTTTTTTTTTTTTTTTTTCAAGTAAGATCAAGTAGAAAACACTGAGGAGACCCAAGTGAGATGTATAGTCTGTTTCTCAAAATGAAAAATCTGAGAAGGAGAAGATTTAAGCAAAATTCTTAATTTGCGCTTCATTTAATCTCATAGCGGTCCAAGACAAGCAATTAAGATACTAAAAAGATCTCATTTGCGATTTTTATTTACTATGCTGTCTTCTTTTCCTGCTCTTTTGCACTCTCTCCTTTTCTACTATCCCCTTTCCGAACCTCCCTGCTCCTCTCTTCGTCAGGTGCGGATGGATGTTATCATTTCATTTCCTGCCTGCTTTCCCTTGGGGGCAGCTCAGGGAGAATCTGCTGGAAAAGACCAGGAAAGAGGCAGTGCTCAATTATTCTCAGTAAACAGGGATGAGGAGACTTGGTCCTCGTTCCCTCTGTCATTTGTTGGAGAAGGATAACAAGTCAATGATAAAGATCAGGCCCAGTCCAACAAATAAGTCTGGGACTGAGCTCTGTGCTTAAGAGTCTCGCCAAAGG
This sequence comes from Enteromius treurensis, assembly GCA_032275025.1. Taxonomy (NCBI): domain Eukaryota; kingdom Metazoa; phylum Chordata; class Actinopteri; order Cypriniformes; family Cyprinidae; genus Enteromius; species Enteromius treurensis. Next base: position 25,497 of record JAUCMU010001346.1, on the reverse strand, counting down.
CCATGAGAAAAACGGACAAAAGTTATCAGTTCGCTGTCATGCAGGATCTGTCTCTGACTAGTGAGTTTGAGGTCTGGCTTTACTGTAGGCAAGATGAGGTCTGGTGCATATGAAGAGCAAAAGCCTGAGGATGATCTTAAACAGATGCTACAGAATGTAGACTGGCAGCATGGGATGAATTGTGTTGAATTTCAAATGGACATAGCCATTGGTTACCCTCTTCTTTTGTATACTTTGGACTAATATTCTCTCTTTCTGCCCTCTGTTAAGTATTTCATGACTAATATGGTGTAAGATAAAATAAATAAATAAACTGAACAGAAATAAATAAACAAATAAAGCACAGTATAGGTGATGTGTATATTTTTGTCGGTTATATTACTTCTTTAATGTCAGATTAATAAGAAGTGACAACAACAAGTAAACCATCTGTTGGTTGATTTCCCTGGAAAGCTTAAACACTGTAACCTTTGATGTCAATGTGAATCATTGCAAGAATCAACATTTCAGGCCTGGAATTCTGCCTTGGAATTATTTCTTTATTTTTTAGAATTACAACTTCTAACACATATTTCTGACTTTGTATACAGATTGAGGCAAATGTCTTTCCCATGCCTCCCACGAATCTCCTCAACAAGGGCAGATTGCTCAACAGCAGCAATAAATGCAAGTGTACAGTACAGCAAGAGATGGAGTTAAAGAGTTTGTTCACCCAAAAAATCAAAATTCACCCTTATGTTGGTTCAGACCTGTCAGACCTTCATTCATCTCCAGAACACAAATTAAGATATTACTAATGAAATCTGAGAGCTTTCTGACCGTACATACACAGCAACACAACTGACAATTGCCTGGACCAAAAACAAATACTACGGTCAGTGGCTTCCATCAGCAGTTTGGTTATGACAGAATTTTCATTTTTGGCTAAATTTTCCCTTTTTAACTGTATGATGCTACTTCCTCATTTCAAAAACCTAATGCAATATGGCATGGAAGCAGCACTTAGGATAAACCCAGAAAAGCTCTACTCTAGTAAGTAGTGCTATTTGTGTGACGCATTGATTTTTCACGACAAATCAATCCTCTATGACATATAGGCACTGGTGAGGCAGTGCAGGTTGCAGATGCACTGAAAGTTATTCACATACTCCCTACACGGCAACCATCACTGCGTGCTGCCCACAGGGCAACACCGGGGCACTGTGCAGAATACTGAAATTGCCGTGGTCGGTCACCGAGCATGAAATACTAATCAATTTGGCATTCCGGTAGGGCTGGTAGAGTTTGGCTGTGGGAGCAGACTGCACACAGGCAACAGGTGCGAACTGACACCTGTTCTGTGTTTATGATGACAAGCCCCAGCAGGAGGGAGGGGTGAAATACCTGAATTTTCCCCTCAGCCTTCCGTTCCCTCGCTTTTATCATTTCCCAGAAGGTGTGCGGATGAAAGGGAAGGAGACATGCCATGTGGCTAGTGCAGCCAAATCCGTCCTGTTTTCATCTTTAAGTCACATGCCCGTCTTGAGGGCTAGATTTGAGCACTTTTAGTCATTTTTAGCCAAACAGTTGGCAAAAACGGCTTGATAGCATTACACACAAGGGGGTTTATGCAAACAGCAGCGCTGCAGCTCCAGCCGTGTTGCTGTGAGCGTGGTACTAGTGGTCTCACCGAGCAGAACTGCAGTAGGGTAATAGATGCAGGTGTCACGCAGACCGTTCTGGCGCTTTCCTCCTGTGCTTGTTCTAGCTGGAGGAGAGTTAGCAGAGGGAGGAGGGGGTGGACTGAAAAATGGGGATAATTGTCCTCATGCTGCGTGGGTTCTGAATTGTGGCCATTGCTCTCCGCACAATGCCTTTTCTTCTTTTTTTCTCCTCTTGCTTTTTTCCCTCTCTTTCTGTCACGCAGCCAGTGGCACTCGACGTTGACCTGTCAGTCTGCAGAACTCTCACAATGCCGTTGGCCACAGAAGTTAATGCTAGAGCATGTGTGTGTTCATATGTGAGCGAGCGTTAATGTGCTTTGAGTCGTGCTGGCATGTTGTGTAAGGAACGAGGGAGCTGTGGCCCTCTTACGGTCAATATTCAGACAGGGTCGCGGTTCGATCTGAAAGCCTGGGTCTTAAAACGACGCAATTGAAAGTATATTAAAGTACTTGTAGGCATTTATTAATGCGGTAGAAGATACAGGCTATAAATGTCATTCAATAACCTTTAATCTAAATAAAAAGTATTTTCCATGTATTTTTACACAATGAGACAACCAACTTGTGGTCATTAAAACAGCTCATCAACTGCCATTCTCTTATTTTTATAAATTATGTTGTAATGCATTAGTTATATAAGGAATGACGCACAGCTAGTTATATCGCAAAATAAACCGGGAAAGAAGTCGTCATTGTGAAGCAGGTCTTGGTTTATTTTGTGATAATGACTGACTGTCTGACTGAAAATTAGCCACTTACCAAGGCGACCTACCAAATAAATAAATATATGGACTTGCTTGTTAATTGTCTTAATGTTTTAAAAAAACAAATTTAATGAAATATAGACTGTTGCTTCATTTAAAACTATGAGCCCAGCAAGCAACAAGACAAATTAAACAATATTCAAGTTCTTACTCTCTGAAAAAGATCTTCTGCCCAATTAAAGATGTTATGGTCTATTAAATATATTAATACAGTGGTTAAATGAATATTTTTGTTTCAGTCAGCTAATTTAGGGTTTCTTCTGGTTTTATGAAGGCACATTTAAGCCTTTTAAAGACCTTGGATTGAGTAAGTAAAGACCGTTTTATAATCAAGTAAATTTGTTAGTTGCATGCTTGTGGAAGACCAGTTGTAGGAACTTTTTGGTTCACAAGATGGCACTAATCAGCTATAACAACTTGAACTGATACGAATAGACAGCCCTACAGTTGCTAGCGGGCGTTATAAAAACATTTGATTGCTCAATGATTGACCCGGTTTGAAATTTGTGTGGCAATTTTGTCGTATTCTGTTCAGTGTATTACAAAGATGTTACCTATTTTAATAAACACTAATGTATTTATAAGCTTTGTCGGTAGGCCTACACATACACACACTAGGTCTGCACACTGTGTTCATTTGCTGCTATTCACCTCTGCGCAGCAGTTAATCATATGGGCAGGTCTAGCAAGTGTAGTCCTGTTCAGAATGTTTATTTGGCCTCAGATGTAATTTAAATAAAGTTGATTGGGTTGGCAGCACCAATTCCATAAGGACAGAGCGCTCCCTTTCTGTGACCTCACCATTAAACTCTATAAACATACACGAACACGTGTTTTTTTTCTTAACAGTATAACACCGTTGCAGCAGAGCTAATCAAGAGGTGAAAAGTTACCTCAAATGCAGGCTTTTATAACTCTAATCACCATATATAACCTCAAAGAGCACAGAGCAAGACAATATACCGTTGGCCGGCGTCCACTTTCGATATGTTATTCAAGTCTTCACTGCGAGTCAAGTACTGCAAGAACTAGATCATGTTCATTTGAAGAGATTAAAAGATATATTCAATGCCAGCCTCATATCATAAGTACACTCAGCGTACTTTATTTTAAAAAAAAAAAATATATATATATATATATATATGCAAATGTGGCCCGATTCATCTTTAAAGTGACAGTGACCCCTACTTTGCTGTCATTCTGCATGACACGCTGTGCGGAGAGCAGAAGTGATTTGGTGAAATGCCTTTAAATGCCATACATTAAGCTGTCAGAACAGCATTGCTTCCATTCCAGGGTGTTGGAAAATAAATTCTTTCCATTTTCCGATGTCACTGCACCAGCCGATGCGAGAGTCAGATTGAAATAGAGTAACGGACACGTTATGAACGTGCAGTGGAGTCAAAAACAATGAATTCTTCAGTCCCACTCATGAAGAAAAAAAAACTGTCAAAAACGCACAGGGTCGTGACAGCTTCACTGTGTGCATAGAAATCTTTATACTGTCATTAGTGTAATCAATGGTGATGAATTGGAATTTAAAAGGCGTCGCTCCTGGATATGAAATGACTGTTGAGTTCGGCCCGTTCTATTAGGTAGTTGCTTATCGTTAGAAAGTGCCACTGGTAAATTGGATCCACTGGAGCCAATTAACCACTCGAAGACACTGAATGCTGCGCATCCTCATGTATTTATTGATCAGACACAATTGCTTTAAAGTGGAGTTATCAGCATGCCTGTAAGGCACGCTTCTCGCTTTTCAACAACACATGTGCTAAACATGTGCTTTTTTTCCAAATCAAGCACTTATTTGCATCTAGGAAGCAGTTTATTATTCCAGATAAATATTTGCCATTTTAGCAGATGCTTTCATGTAGAGTGGCTTACAGTGGAGTAATTGAGCACAATGCCTGTGGGATAACCTGGGGTGAAGTGTTTTGGTCAAGGGCACAACATTAATTGAGCAGGACAGTAAACTCAGTACTTCGACACGTCACTGACTAAGACTAAACATGCAAACTTTATTTTAGCTTCAATGGTTACCTACACTACTAGCATGTTTGAGCACATTGTTTTCATATATATATATATATATAATATTGTTATTAGGCACACCAGTGGCTTATAACTACACATGATCTTCATAATTTGATATGACTAACATGCTTTATTATTACTTTATATATATATATATATATATATATATATATATATACACACACACACATACTCTATACGCTGTAAAAACAGATTTCAGTACTTAAATAGGTTGGCATATTAACATTATATTAGTTAATGAAATAACGGTATTTAACTGTAAATTTAACTTAAAACCGTAAAACCTAAAATATTGTAACTGTATCTTTTACGATCGAATTTCGGCAACCCTAGCTGCCTTTTTTTTTTTCTACCATAAATTTTAAGTTTTTTTTTTTTACCTTATAGTAAGGGAATACTAAGCACAATTCAGTTACATTTTTACCATTAATATCCAGGTATTATAGATCTTATTGTAGACAGTGTCATATGGTACCAGTGTTGCATCACTTTACATCTTTAGATCTGAAATAAATCAGTGGTGTCTATTTTCAGAGTTTGCACATAAGACTCGCGTTGCCTTAGTGTCAAGTCTGGTTCAAAGATATCGTGCGCATGAAACAAAACTTGGCATGAGGCTTATGATCTCCACCTAAAATAAGCTTGCAGCACTCTTATTTATTCAGTAAAGGAACACTAAACACATTTCAGTAACATTTCAGTTGATTTTTTTCCCCATTAATAATTTCAAGCATACCACTGAATACTCCGAGTCGATTTATGTGCAACAAGAAGAGAAAATATTTTTTTATTAACAAATAAAATCAACACTCCTGAAGATTTCCACTCTCTCACAACAAGGCACACCATGACTCCATCCACGCAGTGTTTTAGCTCCCCACTGAGGAGAAACAGTGCCCCCTGCTGCTCAACCACCTATTTTACACAACAAGGAACTAGGCCACAGAGTCGGTGCTTAGAGAAGCTTTCATCTTTTTCAGCATTTATGCAGAGCTCATCTCACACCAGACTCCCAAAGCTGGAAATAAGTGCATCGGGGTGTACTGCAATGACGTCTTAAGTCTGTACCAGTTTACTCAACTTAATGAGTTGCAAAACTATGCTAAAATGTTCCAGTAGCAGATTGCCACCACATCTCACACAGTCTGATGACAGCAGATAGTTTTAAACTGCCCTCACGTGTGCTTGGAACTATATCCAGTTCTAATTGCAAAGATAATATGCTGTGTGCATTTAAAACATGGTCAATGTACAGTAAAACACTTAAAAAGCCATTTACATCCCGTTCGATGCAGTTCATATTTCTGGAATGCTCTGAAAGAGGGAAGACGCTGAATTGATAAGAGCTGTAAAAGTGTTTTCAGACTTTTAAGACTGTGTGGGACTCATGAACCGTGGCAGGCAGGGAGCCCGGCAGCATCCTAACAGTGCCCCAGTTTCCCTCTGCAAGTCAAGTTATTATTATTCATGTGTTCCTCAAAATAGGAAGCCTGTGAGACGGAAAGTCAGAGTCTGGCCTGAATAGTAGTACAATGATGCCCGACGGCTCTCCCTTGTCCATCATTAGCGAGCAGAGGATTAGGTGACGGGGGCCGTCCATTTTGGGAGAGATCTGCAGGACTTTAATTACCTGTGTGAGTTCTCACAGAACTGAGAACAGAAAAAAGACAGAAGAAGGGCCATTAGAGCCCAGCGTTCAACTGAAGCTAAATTACTCTTTGATTTACAACCAGATAAAATCAACTTCGCCTTTATAGATAGTGAAGGTCATAGTAGATACGCTTGTGCGCGATTAGGGCACTTAATGGGGAATTCAGTAAAAATGCGCTGTGTCTGCTGATAGCGCAGTTTTAGCAGTTGTGGTTATGCAAATCATTTAACACTGCAAACACATCCACAGAATTTGTGCTGAACGCAAACGCAGGTCTTAAGGGTTAGTTTTAAGCAATGTTGTGGTGAATACAGCAGGCTCAATTGTTTCTTTAAAATGCAAAGTTTTGTGAATAAAACGTTAGCTATATTGAAACTAATTTGCATGGTAAGGGGACATGATTTTTTTTTTATAAAAGAATATTCACTTGCTACTTTAGTGCAATTAGATGCTGGTTAAACTAACAGCTAATGTTAACAGCACTCTTGTTTAAAGTTGCTGGTAGCCTGGCAATGTGGCCAAAACCCCTCTTAAACCAGCCTGATGACCAGCTTAAACCAGTTAAACCAGGCTAGTCATCCAGCTAAAACCAGCCTAGTGGGGGTTTTTTTCAGCAGGGTTAAATGCTCTGACTAATAGCTTTGCATGTTATAAATAAGGTGCAATCTGTAATTGACATAAAAACAGATTTAAACATTCACAGGACGGCACAGTTTCATTTTATTAAACAAACTGGTTTGTGGGTGGTTTTGTTTTAGCATCATTACTTTAGCACAGTTAACTAGAGGTTTGCCAAGAGTGGGTTCATCTAAATAAATAAAACTGGTAACACTTTATTTTAGGGTCTCCTAACTAGTTGCTTAATAGCATGCATATTACGAGAATATTAGCATTTTATTAGAAGTTATTAAGCACAATTTCTACATGACCTTATTCTACATCCCTAATCCTACCCAATAGCTAAACTTAACAACTACCTTAAGAACTATTAATAAGCAGCAAATTAGGAATTTATTCAGGAAAAAGTTGTAGTTGATAGTGAATAAGTATGCTACCACTTTAAACGTTAAAAATAAAATATTCAAAATAAATATAAAGCAATGATAATTGCAATGGCAAATAGAGATGCAATTTTGTGTTGAAGCTGCATTCAGTAATAAGCTTACTTAAGAAAAAAATGAGGAAAAACATCATATTCACTGTGCATCTGTACTACTTTTATATATTTAACCACTGGTTTAGTTTAGTTTAGTTTTTACAGGTTAAACTGAATCACAGGCGTTCTTTAAAAATCCAAAAGTGTGTTATTCTGAATTAATAAAGTTTCAGCTGATCAACATAATGTAATGTTAATAGCGCTGGAAAATAGCAATGCATGTTGTGAATAAGGTGTCATCTATAATGTATATTCACTGCACTGTATTCACTGTATTTCCCTGATAATGGATTATGGGTGCTCTTAAAAAGCCAAAATTGAGCTTGTTTGAATAAACAGTGGTTTTTCACAATTTACCATCATTTGCAGAATAAACGTTCATATGATCAATATAGCGCAATATTAACCACACTACAAAAAACATGCACCTTCAAAAACAAGTCTAATTTACATAAAAGTCTGTGATTCAAATAACGGCAATGTCAAACATACCATTATAGTGAAATATTAGCGCATTTGGTTAAAGTTCCCCTATTTGAACTGTTGTTGAATCATTTCGACCAACATGATAATACATGTTGCAGCTTTTTCAAAAACAGTAAAGCACTCTGATGATTGTTATCCATATCATGTATATTAATTGATTAAATACCTCATTCATTCATTCATTTGCACACTCACTTATATTTGATTTTATTGTCCTCTTTAGATTCTGAAGCAGTTCTTAGTTATTCTTTTGCACTCCTTTCACCATAATGTTGTCATACGGTGAAGTGTCATCTTCATCACTGTCCTTCTGCTTTGAAAGCAAGGCCCTCCTGGGAGGTTTAGGAACCGCATAGTCGTCAGCAGAAGCGTTGTATGGGTACTCATGGCCACTCGGATCCATCACTGTGCCCAACATCTTCCAAGCATGTCCTTTGACCTCCTCCGGTTCATCATAGAGCGAAGGAGGCCCACTCGGGGCAACACCACAACCCTCCGGTTCATCATAAATGTGCTCCACTCTTTTGTATGACTGTGTTTTTCTGAAACGGGATCTGATTGCAGTTTCGTCTATAATGTCATAAAGTGGTTCTGTGTTTTCTAAATTGCCTTTCTTGGCATTTTCACAACTGGGTTCTGTTGGGGGGTTTGAAGCCAACAAAATGTCTCCCATAATGTTCTTGGCAATGGTGTCAAAGGGCAGCGAGTAATCAGAGTCCTCAGGGTTGGAGCATGTAGAGCGTCTGTCTTTTGTTTCTCTCTTCTCCCCAGGACTTCCCCGATCTGGATCAGGGGCCATGGCCCGGGAATACATCTCATCCTCGCTGTTGACCAAAGGACAGCTGCGGAAGTTCTTGACCTGGCTCTTTCGTGGCGGAGGCCTGGTGTCCAGGGTCAGGCTCTTGACCCCAGTCAGAAGTTTCTCTGCAGGGGCTTCAAGTCTGGTTTGCTGAGGGTTCTGAGGTTGTTTGGATCCATCTCTGATTGCTCCTTCTGTCACCATGCTGTACATACCTACATCCTCTGCCACAGCTCTCATTCGAGGGGAAGGAGGCATGGTATCTCGCTCCCCGCTTGATATCTGCTTCTGAGGTAAGTTGACTCTGTGTAGATTGATGGCAGCCTCTACAGATTGGAAGATGCCGTTTCCTTGCTTTGTGTCGAACTCAAAGTTGCCTTCCCCTGAGTCACATCTACGCCCAGCCTCAAAGGAGAATGTTGCCTGTTTGTTGAAAAATGATATGTTTAATTAGTAGAAAGTTGTAAAAGATGCTAAATTAATCTTCAAAAAGAATGCATGTACAACACCATCCAAACGTTTGGGGTCAGTACAAGTTGAACAAGGTTAACAATATCATCATCAGCTGCTCAAACAACTTACTCATTTGCAAACTGCAAAAAAAATGTGGATACTCAGCTAGTAATAATGTATTAAGAAATAGTATAACAATAAAAAACTAAATTAATAAATAATCACAAAACCAGTCATAAGGGCCAATTTTCGGAAATTGAAAATAAGCTTTGAATAAATACGCTTTTAACAATACGGATTGTTAGGAAAGGACAATATTTGGCCAGGACACAACTATTTGAAAATATGGAATCTGAGGGTGCAAAAACATCACAAAATAGAGAAATCACTGTATAAAGTTATATAGTAATGTGTATGACTGTTTCATTTTTCCATGGAATGATCTTTACTTAATATCCTAATCACTTTTGGAAAAAAAAAAAAATACATAAATAGAATTGACATTTTTGACGCACACAATGTATTGTTGGCTATTTCTACAAATATACCAGTGCCACTTATGACAGTTTTTATGGTCCAGTATTTCTTCCTGTGATGGCACAGCTGCAATACTCCAGTTTTAAATGACACATGATCCTTTCAAAATAAATATATATAATTACAGTTGATACGGGTGTATTGTTTAACATTTATGTAAAAACCGTGATTTTTCAGGATTCTGAAAGGAACAGCATTTATTTACTATAAGATACAAATTATTCATAACCACAATAAAAGTGCCTGCCAGGACAAAACCAGGCAAACTAGTTTAAGCTGCTTTAATTTTCCTTCACATTACTGAGTCAAATGTTTTCATAATACGTGTGTATCAGTGCAAAGTCGCAATCAAATGCTGATACCGTTTACTGATGATTAGAGGAAACATTCTTTTAGACAGTCTGGATATTACAATAACAACCTAATTAAATGACTTGTCTTTTTAAAGCTTGATATCCCCATCACTCTGAATGACTGCAGATCACTGTCAAAGCCATACCTTGTCTCTGCCGAACCTGCGGAGGAAGCGATAGGGCCAGGAGTAGAGAACCTCTCCTGTCTTCGGTTCCTTCAGAAGGAGGCTATCAAAATCAGTCCGTAACAGCACTGTTCCTTTCAGGCCGCATCTCTCAGAAGCCTCCGTACGCCTCACTGTCACCCTAAAGTCCTTCATTGCTGAAAACAACAGAAAGGAAAAGCTTTACATAAACAAATTTGCCAAAAGAACATAACATAAATCAACCACGTGATGCTTTTTCAGATGATTCAGCACACTTGTGGCCTTCTGACGACTTAGCCTGTCTTAGCGGTTGTTACTTAATTTGTAAAATATTTTTTAAAACTGTATTAGAAAGTAATGGGTAAACACAAACGGGGTTCTATAATCATACAAATGTATAACATAATATTTAAAGGCTTTTCACAGTGAACTAATATGCCGATTCCACTCATTTCAACTCTTTTTGGAAGCAGATGGTACGTATCAGAGGTCATTCTCACATATGTACAATAATTTAGAGCATATTTCTTTTAATGTGACATGTACGCAATATAATTGGTTTTTCACACAGGTGTACAGATTTAGGACATGTACTGCTGAGAAACAAGCATCTTATTAGATGTTCTCCCTTAGGAAAGGTCAACACCCCGTTCGTTTCTGCTGAACTGCAGGGTGAACTGTGTGCTGCAGGAGTCTGCTGTTGCTCCAGAGGGATTGTCTATTAAAGGGCTCACCATGCAGATGTTTTTCTGCATGAAGCAGACATGGGTGATGAAACTCTATTAATTTCCTGAGGTGAAGTGTCAAAGAGATTTTTCTGCATATGTCATTCAGTCCAAAAACAGTCGACCCATAACAGTGGGCTATTAATTCAGGCTCTGCATAAATTGAATGCAAATGAGGATGTTTCTCAAAGTCTGATTTAATAGCAGTCGTTAAAATGACTTTTACAATTATCCTTTAGTTTTTAAAGTTTTAAATTTTCATTTTTAAAGTCCTGGTCCGGAACAAGGATAAACAATAAAATATATAAATATTGTTAGAATCATGGAGCAAGAATGTACCAAAAATGTTGAAAGCATGACAAAAGTTTATGAGAAAGTTTAAAGAAAAACAAACAAGCGGTGTATTAATATTAGTAAGATACTGTTTACTGTTTACTGATACTGTAATTTTGTTGTGTGCTTGTTTATTTTTTATTTATTTATTTTTTTAACAGTTTTAGTTCAGCTTCATTTCATTCAAGTATAATTTTAGTACATCATGACCTCATGTAGTAACTTCAGTTAGCTACCAGTGCAATATTTCTATTGCTTTTCAATATGTACAGTGGGTATGGAAAGTATTTAGACCCCCTTAAAGTTTTCACTCTTTGTTATATTGCAGCCATTTGCTAAAATCATTTAAGTAATTTTTTTTTTCCTCATTAACGTACACACATCCCATATTGACAGAAAACACAGAATTGTTGACATTTTTGCAGATTTATTAAAAAAGTAAGACTGAAATATCACATGGTCCTAAGTATTCACACCCTTTGCTGTGACAATCATATATTTAACTCTTCTGATCATCCTTGAGATGGTTCTACCCCTTCATTTGAGTCCAGCTGTGTTTGATTATACTGATTGGACTTGATTAGGAAAGCCACACACCAGTCTATATAAGACATTACAGCACACAATACATGTCAGAGTAAACGAGAATCACGGAGGAAGAAAATCAAAGGAACTGCCTGAAGAGCTCAGAGACAGAATTGTGGCAAGGCACAGATCTGGCCAAGGTTACAAAAAACTTGGCCAACATGTTGTGCCAACATGTCTCAAATCCACCTCCATTGTGCCAGTGCCAAAACACTCTAGCCCATTGTACCTAAACGACTACCGCCCTGTAGTACTTGCGCCCATCAGCATGAAGTGCTTTGAGCAGTTAGTCTTGTCAGTTTGAAGGACTCTCTCCCACCTACTCTGGACCCACACTAGTTTGTCTACCAAGGCAATAGAAGCACAGAGGATGCGGTCTCCATAGTGCTGCACTCTGTTCTGACACACTTGGGGACCCACATCTCGGAGAACCTAACCTGGACCACCAACACCTCCAGCCAGGTCTTTTCTTCTTGAGGAAACTAAAGAAGAACCGGCTGTCCTCAGCCATCCTGGTGAACTTCTATCACTGCACAATAGAGAGCATCCTAACCAACTGTGTCACAGTGTGGTACGGGAGCTGCTCTGTTGCTGAGCGTAACGCGCTGCAGCGGCTGATGAAAACTGCATCACAGGAACTCCGTTTCCAACCATTGAGGACATGCAGAAGAAACACTGTCTGCGTCGAGCATTCAGTATTCTTAAGGCCTCCTCTCACCCTGCACACAGACTGTTTTCTGTCCTGCCTTCAGGCAGACGCTTTAGACTCCCCCGGACTAGAACCAGTCGACTGAGGAACAGCTCTGCCCCCCACTGACCCTCCTCTTACCTCCTGACACTCTCCCTCTAATCACTGCACTATATATTCATTGCACTACTCTGTATATATCCATTTATAAATGTACATGGTACATACTGTCTTGTAAATTTGTATTCATATCCTGTGTATTACGGTTTATACTTATCCATCTGTAAATTTATATAGTCTATAACCTGTATATTATGTTCTTAATACACTCACTTGTAATTTATTCCCATAGTTTTCCCTATCCTTGTGCATATCACCTGCCTTACCATATCAGCCTTTCTCCTTCCTGCATTGCTGCTTATTGCACTAAATAATAATCCAGGAATTAAACCCATGTTTGTATGTTTTGTCAGTTCATTGTGTTACTGTATGTTACTGTATTTTTGGCTTTACTGAACAGGACCATATAGTCGACGAGAGGGATCAACACTGAAGAGAAAGAGTCAAAGAGGATATCAGCAGAGGACTGGAACTGAGACTTTGACCCCAGGTCGCAAGGTCATTGTTTCAGGCATTCATTGGCATAGTGAAACTATTTTTGCATAATTATGCCAATAGTCATACTAGAAAGCGGAAGAGAGAGAGAAAGACAAAGGCTGCAATGTGGTTTGGAGGTATCTTTTTTCCGTTCGAAACGTGGCTCCTCCAGCCACAGTTAAACTTCATTGAGAGGAAGTGTGTCTTTGCAGAGACAATGCTAGCTTCTGTTTGCAGCTGTTAGAACAGAAGCAACCACTCCACACCTCTCAGCAATGAAAGAATGACACTTCCTGCAAAAGAACAAAAAAGCCACACTATATACAGACTAGTGTAAAAAAATGAGACTCATTTCCATATTTACATCCTGTTGTCACTGAGAAACAAGGGGTGAGATTCATATGCAAGATTCCCTCCCTCTACTGCTCTACAATTGGCAATGCACCAAATTCACAGCAACTGTTTTGTGGTTGTAACCCCCCCCACCCCACCCCCCTTTCCACTCAGTTTCCACATGACCTCATTTGCATAACACTCTCTCATTCTCTATCTCTTTCTCCCTCCAGGTGTGTGTTGTGTTCAGCAAGTTGTAAAATCGTAAAAGGTACATTTGGTGCAAACCGTGCATTTCATGTAGACATGAATAGAGATGAATAGAGATGACCAGTCTGAGACCTCGTTTACTGTAAATTGCACAGCCCAGGCTGTGTTACGGCATAAGCAGACTATTTGGCATCCAATTAAGTTTGCTAGCAGGAGGTCGCTGTCCACCGGCTACTGGTCAAGCATAAGGTCACCATCAGCCAGAGAAACACTTCTCTCTTCCAAATATAGTGTTTAAGTCACAACATATTCTTTCTGGATTTATTATGGCAAAGCTTGCAAAGTAATCATTTGTGACACTGACTGATTATTTATATAGTCTTATTGGTTTGGGGACAGTATTTTGTATTAATTAATTTATTTTTAAAGAATTTTATTCCATTAAAATGGATACATTTAAGTAATTTAAACTGACAGAAATGTACAATTTTACAATATATTTCTGTTTCGAATAAAAGACTGATAATATTAAGTTGTTGTTTTTTTTTTTTTCTGAGCATCAAATCAAATTTCTGAACAATCAGAATTCTGAACACTGGATTAATGACAGCTAAAAACTAATTAAATGAATTAGAATTTAAAATAATATAACCAAAATAAAGCAGTATGACCTATAGTTATTTTACATTTCTATATAGTTTATATATTTTACTGTATTTTATTTTAAATAAAAGCTGACTTGGTGACCATTTGAGACTTTCAAAAACCTTACCAACTACAATTTATTTTAACTGTAGTGTAATTCTATTATGTCCAGCAATAAGTTTTGATTTTACTAAGTCACAAATCCTGCATCAGAACTTAACCAGCAGAGTCAATATGAGGGATGTTTTTCTGGTCTCCTAACACTACTGTTTCTGAATCTGGCATGTGGTTTCATATACTACGTGATCTGCTGCTATTTGATGTGGTTTACAGCTTTTTTTGTACCACTAATTTGGCCATAAGGTTTGATTCACTAATGACTTTGCGTTTATTGAGAAAATGTTGCTGTGTCTCTGTGTATGTGCTGTAAATAAGCAGTAGTTTTCCAGCCTTACAGTTCCCCTCTGATCGCTGAATTCCTCGCGCTCCCTGTTACCCTGCTGTCGCTTGACAGAATAAGGCCTTCTGATATTTAAATTGAAACAGATGGATTTGATAAACCATCTGAATGTGAAACTCCCACAAGCCCGACGCATTCCAGAGAGGAAAGAAAGCAACAGAATGTTGAAGCTCACGCAGACATATGGGCCGACTTTCTGCGGACTGAAATAAGTCAATTAGTGTAATGAGATCATTTAAATGCCATTTCTGAATGCGGGTCAAATATAGCAACATAATCACCCATAATTAAACAGTCAGGGTACTGTTAAAATGCCCGGTGAAGTTAGACTGGCACCTGTGCTGCATCACTGATGTGTGGTTTACTTCTACTTGACGGTCATCCTGCTGAAAGCCACAATGTGAAACATGTCCACTGAGGACTTCTATCTTTGGGGACGTGTTTTTGGTTGCTTTGTCAATTTGGTTCATAGGCTGTTCGCCTCTTTTTTAATTTGCTCAATGTAAATGAACAGATGGAAGGCAAACAAGTGCCAAGACTGGAGGAAAAGGAAGAGAGTTCAGCAGATTTATGCAGAAACTACTTAAACTGAGGCATTTGTATTAATAAAACTAAGTCCCCTATTATTGTTAACATTAATTCAAGGTTGAAAGGTTGAAATTATGAGTTAAAATATTAATTTACAAATGAAAAAATTCAAGGAATAATATATATATATTTTTTTAAATGTATATATATATATATATATATATATATATATATATATATACTCTAAAATGTATATTTTTATTTAGAAGGATGCATTAAATTGATAAAACATGACAGAAAAAAAAGTTATATCTAAAGAAAATGTCTCATTATCTTTGTATTCATCAAAGAATCAAGAGAAAGAAAATGCACTGTGGAAATAATATAATATTTTCAACATTGAAAATAATAATAATAATAGATTAGGAGCAATTTAGCATATTAGAAAGATTTATCATGTGACATCGAAGGCTGAAGTAATGGCTGCTAAAAATTCAGCTTTGCCATCATATAAATAAATTACATTTTAAAATTCATGCAATTAGAAAATCTGTTGTTTCAAAATTGTTATAATATTTCACAGTATTAATAAATTATGTTTTAAAACTGATGCAATAAGAATAAGTTATTTGAAATTGTTATAATATTTTACCATATTTTTGATTAAGTAAATAAGCATAATGTTCAAAAGCATAGAACACAAATCTAACTTTAATGGTAGTGTGTGTGCGTGTGTATTTATATATATATATATATATATATATTTATTTATTTTATTTTTTTTTTTTATTTTTTTTTACTTTACAGAATTCCAAATCAGAGTTATCTGTATTAAATGTACATGTGTTTACCTTCTCAAACACGGTAAACTGTAAAACAGGTCAGAATTTGATGACACCGATATGGCTTTGACGTACAAAAGCGTCTGAAGGAGAAAATATGTGCGTGATACACAGCTGGCACCGGTATTTCACATAATTACAAAATAATAATGTTCTCGAATACTGCAACATTTGATGAAATGAACTAAAAGATGAGAACAAACAGCACTTACCCAGCATTAATGAAGACAAAAATTTAAAAATGGATGAAAAGGAAGTCAAAAAGGGCACTGAACAATCTTTGAAAATGGCAGGATATTGCGCATTTACACAGATAGTGGTCAATCTGCAAACAAGGCGGACACTTGTGTGATGTTGCTTTCCACCACAAGAGAACAAAGATGAGCCACAACTTTCCACTACGTAAGAGAGGAATGAAGAAGTTAGCCGTTGGTTTAAAATATTCACAGCACAAAAAATAACTAGAGGTGTCAGACAAGTCAACAAGCCTATCTCAGAGTGTCAGCGAGAGAGAGACGTTGTACCAAATTGATTAGCGTCTACCTTTACTCCAATCACAAGATCAATTTTTTGTGCATCTTTCACAGAAACTGGCAGCGTGACCTTTTTAAGGTACTTCACCAGATCTCTGAAACCAGCTCATCCATCAGAACAGCTCCACAAGCAGCTCCTCTTGTGACTTAGTCTTGTTTGCATGCATTCATAGCAGTGGTTTTGGAATCATTTTGTGGTTTTGTACACGCTCTACACTCCCTTACCAGTTTCTCTGCTGCAGTAGAGAGTGTTGTCCGCCATCGTGACGTCATCAGATTCAGCATGTAAACTGTTTCCTCTCACTGTTCCTCTCTCTGTCCAGCTCATCTACAACAAACAAAAAAATACAGCAGTTTATAATACACAACACAAACTCAAAAATGCAGAAAAAAAGTTTGGCTGACCAATGTGATAAGTGTATAATAACCTTGAAGCAAATAAATAAATAATATAAATTAATAAAATAAAATGTTATATATAAAATATATATATTTATAAATGGCATAATATGTCCTTGATTCTACATTTATGTCCAAAAGCACTGCAAAATTCTATATGATTTCATTAATATATATTTATCATATGTATATATATATATACAGTATATATTTATAAGAAAACTGAAAGTAAACAGATAAAGGTTATTTCCAGATATTAATAATATCTACAAAAGTATATAAATAATACTAAAATAACACTGATTTGCTCTGATATAGCAAAGGTATAGTATACCGTACATTAGATTCATCTTTGTGAGTAATTTGAGATCCACAGTTTTAAAACAACTGTTACAACACAAAACACTCACTGCAGTTCAATCTCAATTATAGTTACAACAGCAAAATATAGTCATTTTCACACTGTTAGTCCTCTACCAGCAAGTGTCATTGTCAGTGGTATATGCGATGGAAATTCTCTTTTCACTTCTTCATTTTTTGCACCAGCTGAAATGCCATTTAACTTCACCATAAGACTTTGGACAAATGGCCTTTGTTGAGGAACCACACTCTGAGCCAACAAACGCTCTCCAAAACTGAGCCAAAGCGATCATATTATGATCTCAGCATAAAGCCTTATTCATTTCCCCAGTGCATTACATCAAGCTCCTCCATTCCACTGCGTTCCTCCTGCAACAGCCACAACACAGCTTCTACTGTTGGCTTTCTGTAACACCACTTCAGTTTCAAATTCTCAAAGACAGCAGTCGTTTTTAGGCAAAAGTTAAAAAGCTGGAGGAATCTGAGACATCATGCGTAATCTCAACATTCCTATTGGTCTACACCAAATATATACAAATCCATAGCTGAATGATTCAATTCTGGCGAACGTTACTCTTGCTGTTTCTCATAGGTGTGGGGGTTTAAACAAACCTCTAAGCCTGCGTTTTAAAGCTTATTTCTAATCTGGCAGACAGAGCTGGGCAAAACTCTGACTGAAAAATTGGCCCGCGTTCCATTCATGATTTGGAGTATGAATTAAATCTGTCATGCCCCATATGCAGTTGAACATTAAAATGAAGGGAAATGGAATCAATCTATCCATCCATCCATCCATCCTTACGCAGAATCTAACTACAGTAAGAATCGATCTATCTATCTGGAGAATCTACAGTATCTATGTATGTATATATCTATCCATCCATTCGTTCATTTAACTATCTGTCTGTTTATATTATCGAACTATAGCAAGTCAGGCTCAATTCAAAGTGCGTGCCTCTATATACATTTCTGCAGCACTGTTATTACGTACTTTACTGCACGTATTGCTGCTGTTTCAAAGTAAAACCTCCAGTAAGTGGCGCTAAAACACATATTCAATATGTAACCCTGGCGCGTTTTGTTACACCAATACAGGAATTTATACTGCTGTGTTAGTATTTTACGTCGCTTTGGGTACATATTGTGGTTATTCATAATTGAAATATCCAAGGAGTGTTAACGCTCTATCATATTGGCAACACCCCCTACGCCAAACTCAATTCTAAACCTACTAGATAACGTTAATGTCAAAGGAATAGTTCACTCAAAAATAATCAAATAGTTCCAAATCCGAACACAAAGGAAGGTATTTTGAAGAAAGTTTGCAACCAGGCTATTTTGGGTCACCATTGACTTCCATAGTGGGAAGAAAAAATGCTATGGAAGTCTATGGTGACCCAAAACAGCCTAGTGAACTATTCCTATAGAGTGATACAGAAATGCTATTTTAACTTCCTTTTGGATTATTTTGTTGAATTGCAGTTTACGGGGTTCGTACCATATCATGTGAGCAACTGCAGGTGTGTCTGTCTCTCCATCTAGAGTATCTAAATACGATATCTATCCATCCATCCATCCATCCGTTCATTTTTCATCTTCCTAATACCATTTAATAATTGAATAACCATTACATTGTAATTTAATGTCCTTACATTCAAATTTAAATTGCGGTTCTGCATTCTTAATTCAAATGTACAGTAGTTATTAAACTGGAGTTTTAAAGGCAATCTCTATTCAGTTCTGAAAGGTGCACAATTCTTGCTGGCAAGCAATATCATCTGGGGAAATTCCAGCTATATCTATGGACTAAGACCACTTAGGAACCACTTACATTCACTTCAGATGGTGTTAAAATGTAGTTGATGTGGATATGAAACTAAAGACTAGAACTTTATGAAAGCGTGTTGGCTGTGTAAAAGTATCGTTATAATTAGAGAAGCTTCAATAAGAGTGACCCTTTGGGCACAGGCCCCTTTACTCAGAACATACTTTTAGCTCATGTAATGTCAAAAATAATTTACTTCAACCCATGGCCAGAATAGAGCAAGAGGGAAACTCTACATGCTGCAACTGTCATAAGAGAGAGCTTACATACCTCTAACATCCATTAAGTCAATGTTACTTGGCAGTTACTTCCTATATTTGAACTATAACGGTCACTCACAACATAATATTTATGCTACAATGAGATATGAAAACAACTTCCCTTCTTTAAAGATAGAAAGAAAAAAAATTCAGTGGAAACAGAAGCTCTATTTTATAAGCATGAGAAGCTCAATGAGTCACACAAGCAAGTTTCTGATCAGTCTTGAAGGGCTTTTACTTCTGCTGAGATGACTAAAAGTCTAGGCAAGCTGCTGCTGTTTGAATCCTAACGTATGCTGAAATTTTAGCATGAGCAGCTGATGAGTTTTCAGCAAAGACAATCTCTTAGCTGATGGCAGATGTAAATATAAATGTCTGTTACACTGGCATTCAACGGGAGAGTCAAAAATACAACTGCGGTTACAGAGCCTGAAACAAAAACAGGAGCAAACCTGGAAAGTTTGATATACTGTAACCGCTATACACTTTTGCACTCAGGTGTCAAATGAGGTGTTGCACCACAATATTCCAAAACTGAAAAAAAAAGGCAAAAGCAGTGTCTTTTCCAATACTGGAAAGCGGCAATCACAGAATTTAAAAGTAGCGTTAAATACCGGAAAGGCGATTTCACACAGTTTCTGGATCCAGTCATCTAGTTCAGCAGTTTCAACTGCAAAAACAAATGTCTTTTCAGTTGTCTCCACCAAAAAAGGTCCACAATCCCGTGGACAGCCTTCGCTTTCAGCCTCCGAAACACGTATGCAGTCACTCATTTTTATCACCTATTAAAAAAAACAACAGCATTAAATTCAAAAATTGAGATTCATTTATTTTGAAATGTTTGCCGACAAGTAGAACAACGCATCAGCATTTAAATATGCTCCAAGATGTCCAGATTTACAAATTGTGTGGGTAGTATTATGCATGGACATTTTTTTTCTTTTCAGTTCTGAGCATTTTCCATATGCATTAATGTCTGAAGATAGCTTGATAGCTTATGAAAATCCTACTTTTGTATGGGGTTTTTTTTTTTTTTTTTTTTTGTGTTGTTGTTGTCATATTTCATAGCAGTAATGGGAACCGATTTAATGGCACTTCCCCCAAATTGTTTGTACATGTCCGCCCACACATAAACCATGTGCATGACCCCCTACCGAGTTCGATTGCTCATGTACCGTGGCACATCAAGGATCTACATCACTATACTCAGATACGCCACATCTTATTTGTTATGTTCGCGGTACATGGAAAATCTGAGCTCCACGGTTTCTTGCTCACCTTTTTGTTTTCCTGTTTTCGACTGGCTTTCTCCAGCGTGTTGCTAGCTCCATCTTTAAACTCAAAAAACTCAAGGCGAGAGATCGAGCAGGAGCTCTCTCGATACAGCACGGACCAAACCTTGCGCCATTTCTAAAGAGAGAAGATAAATGGCTGAAAGTGATGTAAACTGTAACACTTTTTTTTTTTGATCATCTGTGTTGTCCTCTAGGCATGCACAAAAATGAGATAAAAAATAATGGACCTTATTATATTACAGGATATCTAATATAAAACAACATTAGAAGAAAGCACCTAACATATTACAGCCATAAAATATAATCTTGGGACAACACCAGACTCTATATTTCTGCGTAGGTTAAATCACTAAGTTGTCTGATTTACATTTCAAAGTTTTTTTTCACAAAAAGCTAATTACTCATGCACAATCCTATTTTGAAATCTCATTTGACGCACATTATTGGCATAAGCATGTTTATTTTAATCATGGATAAACTTTACCCTACTCTTCCACATAACAAAAGAGTTTTCATAATGTCAGGGATATTGTTAACAATTGTGGACTTGTCTTTGACCTTAAAATAGGAAGTGGTCAAGAGTGCATCTTCCCATAACGTTTTTGTTTTTTTTTAACTAGAAGTCACTGAACAGTCAAATGGGAAAATGTGTTAATGTCAATAAGAAATGAAGATAATGAGAAATTAAACAATCGTCTCAAGTGTGGCTGGATCATGTGAGCATCAACTGGTAGCAGTGTGAGATTCCTAATTCAGGAAATACCTATAATCAGACAAAGAGTTTAAAGAATCTTGGTGGTACGGACATTACCTACCATTCCAGAGAAATTCATGGCTTCGAACAACACATAATCTATTACAGATGCAACACACTCATGTGGTTTCCTAAAGAGACGGCCCTGATCCTATTGCTAACATTAGCTGACTTTAATGGACTCCAGCAGCCCATAAGCCCTCTAAATTATGCCAACAGACCATTCCTCTACTGCAGCCCCATATGGCGGAACCAACAATATTATCAGTGGTATCAATCAAAATGAAGTGAAAATGGTTTTAAATGAGAATAAGGACAAGTTAAAGTGGATCACGTTCAGGAAGTTGTTCATGACAAGGCCAGTGAGCTTAATATGATTCATGAATTTCTCTCTTATTGTAACAGCTCAATAGATATGGAGTATTTGGCGACAAGCATGTGGTTCAAATTAGGCAAAGTGAAGGCTGCTAACTGAAATTCATAAACCCAGCAAGTTGCAAACACATTTATAATAATGCAGAAGTCTTATTTTCCCAATGATATTTATCTTTTTCATACACTTGATCAAAAAATTGCAATATATGATCCCCTGGTATAAAATACCAGATCTGTGTTTTATATTTTATTGCAGGAGGTATTTAATGCAACTAGTTAATTAAGTTTCCCACTACTTTTAATGGAAAAACAAATAAAATGTTATGCTAAAAAACTGTTAATTAGTTACAACACGTTGAATAATAATGCACGTGCCAGTGTGTTATAAATGTCTGAAACGTCTAACCCTTCAGTTGGCTGTTATTTTAACATTATATCAGTTTTTATTTTCAGGCCTAAAATGCTGTTACATATTTTATTTTTTATTTTTTTTATGGTGAAGTTACCTTTTTATGGTGAATTTCAGTTTGTTTGTTTGTTTGTTTGTTTTTTATGGTGCACATTAAAGAGAAGCAACTGAAGGGATATATACTTGGAGCTCTGCTCAACATCATGAGTACGGTAGTGATTCTGTTCCATCAGGCCTTAATGTTTGGACAGATACCAAAAAAAACCGAATTAACACACATATTATCTTTCAAATAAAATATAACGAAACAAAATAAATCGTATTATCTGTCTGAAATATAAACAGCTGTTCTGCAATATCAAATGCACAGAAAACGACAGGTGCTATAGAGGAACTAAAAAAGGGCCAACTGTCCAGGAGCATTGTGCAACAGAACATTTTGAAATGGTTTAAGATGTTGTCCATACAAAAATAGAAAACATCCATCAAAAGCGTTTTTTATGATATTCATCGATTTCACTATTTTGCACTAATTTATGTAATGGAGCAACTACAACTTACAGTCAGCCTTTATTTTGTTCTGTGACAGAAGTTTCAGACCATTACGGTAAAAGAACACGTTTGTTCTTTGATATAGGCCGCTTCATGAGAAAAGCATGTTGTTTCTTACCTTCCCAAACCGCTGCTGTTGTAAATACAGCATCCCCTTCTTTCTAATATCCTCCTCCATTTCTCTCCGTCTTGTCTCCGACCCAGCTCCTCAAGATTGTCTCATCTAATGTATCATACTTCTTCTGCTAAACTTGCTTGTGACGCAAACAGCATCTCCAAGTTCCGCCATGTCTACTTCCTGTATAGCCCAAAAAAGTTTACACTTCTTTGCAGAGCTGTGCAAGAGCCTCTGTATAAGCCAAAGCCACAAAGATTACTCAAGATCATGAGTTTCCTCATGTTATTTTGCACCCAGATGAAAGGAAACGGCATTATATTTTACACTTAAAAACATCACTAACTGTTTAAACCCAGGAAATTAGTCCGGTTATATTAACTGTAACTTTTTGAATCGTTTCTTGAGGCCTGAGAGTTTTCATATTAGCATCTCATATCATTCTGTTAAGAATTTCAGCAGTAAATTGTTCATATTTTTTGGGGGGGATATTAAACAAAGGTCATGCCAGTAACGTCATTATTTTATATTTGTCACATAAGAGCTATTTTAGGATCTGAGGTCTTATTTTTCAGGGTATGCGGTCAACTGCAAACTTCCTGCTCTATGGTGTGTCAAGTTTCCATCGCACACACAAACCAACTTGCCATCCAGACGAGGTGTGCCTTATTGACCATTGTCTGCATCTCTCTAGCTCTTTTAAATAATTTAATGAACACAATCTTACTGTACATCCGGATAATGTGTATATTTACTGTAATATACATGTACCAATGCTCTCATTCAATAAGTGATGAATTTCTGTAAAGCTGCTTTAAGCAATAAAAGAAAATGATGTGTTTGAAGTATGCAATTTGTAAAGACCTGTCATATAAAATGTTTTTAATCATCATGTAATGACCCAAATTATCCAAAACAACCTGCACGCCTGTGCGAAAGTTTGCCCTCTAATATACAATGTGGGTGTTTGCTATAGGTTTTTTTTTATTTATTTTATTTAGTGTTTTTAAAAACATTACTATGTAGTTATGGAGTTTTCCTGGTGGTCGATTAGTCCAAATGAAATTATTATTAAAGTCTCTATTATTTTCAAATATCTTTGTTAATGCAAGTTTAATGCAACTTGCTTATCATTCAATAGCAAAAAGAAGTCACAAGTAACCGCTCTCCTCTACTAACCACTCTCCATAAGGTGTTTTTTTTTTTTTTTCCTGTTTTATTAACAGCGTGGGATGGCTGTACCTCAGATCAAAAATATGAACCGCAATAAAAAAAAATAAAAAAAAGACCACATGCTTCTAAGTGGTAGGCCTATCTTCTCACTGCCCTCTAGGGCCTCTAAGGCGGTACTGCACATGATCTGTCGTCACACCAGATACACGATTAAAAATCGCTCCCTGTGACATAAATGTTTGACAGCGTATATCATCACACATGTCTAAAAAGAAATGTAATTAAACTAAAAACAATGGGATATTAAATTGTAAAAGAGTGCAATGAAAATAATTAACAACTGGCAAACAAGGCAGAAAAAAGGAAGACATTTTTACTACATTTGTTAGTCATTAGCCTTTCTGATGTTGCTGCATCTAACTTCTAATGACAGCAGAAACTGTCAGCTTCATGTTTTTGCCTCATAAGTTCATCTGACTTGTTTGTAGCTTTATTGTTCCTCATTTGTCTGTTACTCTTCCTAAGACACGAGCATGAACGATCCCGTTGTCTTCATGCTCACTTTATTGATTACAATAAATCTTCTAACAGGACTGATGATCTTTCACACAGCACATGGATCTCATTTTCTACAAAACTGGAAGGAAAACAAAGCATGGAAATGGCTTTACGAGTCTGGAACTGCTTTACTTTATTTAAATCAGACAGAGGCAGCTTTTTTGAGGAGCAGAGAGGCCTTTTTTAAGTGGCTATCATGGTTTAGCATTAGCTGTGAATGCCTCAGGGGGATTTGTGGTGTTTGGGCTTGCTGGAGACCAAAAAGAGAAAAATTAACAATATGTTCTTTACCTCAGAAACTATGCTTTACCAACCAGCAATAACTAAATCTGGTAGCCTGTGCATAGTTACATGTCTTTTTGGTTGTCTACTGCATTTCGTAAAGCTATTTGTTTGAATCTCAAGCCTTTTTCAGCTTCCATTTCTGTGCCAGTAATGTCTTTTCATGACACAGGATATTAGTGGATTCTTGGGCAGAGAAGGGAAGCCCCTCGCTGCTGGCTCTTGAAGTTCACACGATCCCCTGAACATTTCTACAGTTTTCCATAGAATTTGGGGGAAAAGAAAAATAACTGGTGGCAATGAAACAGACACCAACATCTCCCTCGAACTACAGAAAACTATAGTTTTGTTTTGTTTTTTTGTCTTGGGAACTTCCATTCCGAGAAAAATCAAATAGCATGAGGACATAAAAACTTAAAGGAATAGTTCCCAAAATTTGTTTAAAAAGTGTACTCATCCTCAGGCCAACCAAGTTTGTTGATTTCCAGGGATTACCGTCGTCTTGACTACAGAGACCGTCTCTGCATTTGATAAATAAAGTTTAATTTTCGTCAT
>JAUCMU010001232.1:0-58816 GCA_032275025.1 Enteromius treurensis | reverse complement strand
TGGCTAACTGCTAGTTAGGCTAACTGATTACCCATTGGCTAACTGCTAGTTAGGCTAACTGATTACCCTTTGGCTCATTGCTAGTTAGGCTAACTGATTACCCTTTGGCTAACTGCTAGTTTGTCTAAACATGGAGGCTAAATTTATGCGTAAATTCATTGCCTAACTGCGAGTTGGGCTAACTGATTACCCATTGGCTCACTGCTAGTTGGGCTAACTGATTACCCATTGGCTAACTGCTAGTTAGGCTAACTGATTACCCATTGGCTAACTGCTAGTTAGGCTAACTGATTACCCTTTGGCTCACTGCTAGTTAGGCTAACTGATTACCCTTTGGCTAACTGCTAGTTGGTCTAAACATGGAGGCTAAATTTATGCGACTGGCCACTGAACAGAAGTGTACACAACTCCTAAATATTGGATTAAAAGCTGCTTGAGACCCCATAATGCTGAACTATA
Source organism: Enteromius treurensis (assembly GCA_032275025.1). NCBI lineage: Eukaryota > Metazoa > Chordata > Actinopteri > Cypriniformes > Cyprinidae > Enteromius > Enteromius treurensis. The sequence continues at coordinate 58,357 of JAUCMU010001232.1, read as the reverse complement.
TGTTAAAATGTGCTCTAATACATTTATAAATGACATGACACTAAATATTTATTAGTAGGCAGGTTATGAAGTCCATTACATCACCGTTTGGCTCTCCTACACAGACACAAGAACCAGCGCTCTTTTGGTGTCAGAAGAGGTGTCATCCAAGTCAGCGGGACAGTTTATTCATAATGATATCGTTCTGTAATATCATCTGTTGGTCACTGTGCAAAGGATAATATTTCAACAGTGTAAATATCTGAGGCTCTGTCAGGCAGCTGATTCAGATTATCACTGTTTCAAAGCCTTTTTCTAGCAGTCTATATGCAAGCTATTTACTATGAAAAAAAAGAAAGACATCTCACAGGTAAACCTAAAATGTCATTTTGAAGGTCCTAGACTACAGAACAGTCTTCTTACACTGTTTGTATGTTAATTTGAATAATGACAGGCTTTTGTCATTCTTTGCCTGGGCCAGGATGAACTGGATTGGAAACGCAGGACGCTGAGGCCATGACAGAGAAACTAGGACGCTCCCTTTTTAATAGACAAACAATCCACAGCACTCAGCACTGGGCGATATGACAACACAACTGAGTCAGAGAGAAAGAGAGGACCCAAGCACTCCACTCAGGAACCTTACACTGCTTCGGTTAGGTCAAATGACAGCAGCTAGTTGTTTTGCATTTAATAACAACCAACCCACACACGTTTACGACACGTGTGTGTTCCACTTTATATAGCGTCACAGCATTATACATATAGTTTACATATTCATAAAGCATTACAGGCCAGCAGAAGTTTCATAATGTGGGGCCCTCAGCAGGGGGCCACAAATTACATATAGAGAGTGACAGGTGCACTGCGGTGGTCTCTCGCTTTCAATTATTATGAAAGCACATTTCCATTACTGTAACTCACATATGACTTGGTAAGTAAATCAGGAGATTATGCAGAAGTGGAACGATTATAAAACGCAAAGACATTCAAACTCTAGTCCAAAACCAAGTGTGCTGCCTTTCCAACTAAATAGGCAGTTTCTGAGGAACTTAAATGGAACTTCACATGTGGCTGGAAGGCAACTTATAATTGATTTCAGTGGAGTGTGCTGTTAGTACTGTATGTTGCTTTGCTAAAGCATAAATCATAAGCATACAAACATAGCATGATTAAAATAAAAATGTAAAACTAATTTATTAAATGACTATTTTATGTATAAAATAGTGTATGTTTACATATGTCTTGATGCAATTCATTTTATTTTATTATTTACTGCTGTTAAACGATTAATCACATCTAAAATAAAAGTTTTTGTATGTGTACAAAGTTTTTGTAATATATGTGTAAGTACTTAAATACACACAGCATTTATTTTGAAAATATTTACATGTATTTATAGGTATATTTTTATATTCATAAAAGTGTATATATATATAAATATACTTAATATATAAATGTAGCATGCGTTTCTTAAATATATAAATTAATGTGTGTATTTATACATTATATATTAAATAACATTTTATATATTTTATTATGTTTTATTTCATAATAAAAATTAAACACAATGAATGAAAAATCAATAAGCAATCATTTTGACGTTTAGTTAATGGGTAACTTTTATTCTTTGTCAGAACTGGAGCTGCATAGGCATCTCACTAGATTTTGGAACAGAGCCACAGTCATTGAGAGGATGATACAGTTGAGAGACAGTGCAGTCTGTTGTGGATCTTTCTACAAAGCACATGAGCTTATAAAATGAGCATTTGAATGCAATGAATCAAAGAATTCTCTCTTTGCTGTCATCAAGTGACAGTGCCATATATCTGTCCTCTGTCCTCCATCATCCTAACCTAACAGATGGTGTCTGCTTTAGCTATGTCTGTGTGTGTGATGCATTCGTATTGCCTTTTTCAATAACTACCAACATCACATCCTGTGTGTTTTGATGCAGCTTGTCCTGCGTTCCTTTCGGAAGGGCTCATCCCTATCCTTTCAATTGGTTTAAAGTGGGTTGAAGGGTGTAGGGGACCAAACAACTCTTTCTTGAAGTGCCCTTCTGAGTCATCATCCTGTGCCCATACAGAGGCTTATGGAAAGAATCAGTGCAAAGGATCATGGGGGCCCGAAGTGTCCATCAGCTGTACCCTTCGAAATCTTTCATTCCGAAGGCACCTTTGAAGTAGCAAGTTTTGAGCATTTCATTTTGGAACGACCCTTCAATATAGCCGCCATGATTTTTTTCACTCCAAAGCGCCCTTCGGAGGCCGTTATTTCCTGTTTGGAATGCACCAATGGTCTGCCTGTTAGTGATTGACAGTCACATACATTGTACACTCCTCATGCCATGCCTCTAATGTCATGGCCAAAGCTATCTATAAGATAGACATTTAGGAAGATTCATTGAAGCTTTTTATCTGGCAGTCGGTGGCGATCATTGGTATTATTTAGAGTCAAGGTCATATGTATTTATCATTTAATCCAAGATTATGTAAAGATCAGAGTTAAACCATTTATGTGTAATGGGTTTATTGGCAAAAAGTCGAAAAGTCATGTTTGGAAAGACTATCAGAGAATGAAAATTCAATTTAAGACTGGCAGAATGCAGTCTAGTTGGATAAGGCAGGAATTGTAAGAAATGTAACAATTCTGATCCATATTTTGGTACATTATAAAGGGCCAAATAATTAAATAAAAAATAAATAAAATAATAACGACAGAAAATATTTAGATGGAATATAAATATAAATGTATTAATGCTGAATTTATAATCAATCCTTAATTAATTAATTAATTAATTTATATTAAGGTTTAATATAGGATTAATTTATATTAATCCTGAAGTTATAATTCTAAATGTATGTCAAATTTAATATTCAAATTTCACTTATTTATTTAATTATTATCTATCTATCTATCTATCTATCTATCTATCTATCTATCTATCTATCTATCTATCATAATTAGTAATAGTTAAACATTACTTACTACTGACATTACTATTACTACCACTAAACTTAAAAGGAATATTTCCAAATATCATGTTACCAATCGTGTACAATGTTCACAATCATGGCATGTTCACAAAAATCAGTCTGCGTTAATATTAAATTAAAAACAGGGCGGTTCTGAAAAAGCATTCTTGATTCCTATAACGTAGAGAGAGACACACAGAGACAGTGTTATTGAGGCAGAAAGCTCTCAGAGAACCCTCATTAAGTTTTAATGTTTTGTGAGGGTAACCCTGCTTTCAGGACACACAGTCAGATGCTGAGAAGAGCAGAGGGCACACGTTGATCTTTTCAGCGTGTTCCCGAGGAGGTGAACAGGGCTGGAGCACCACCCTTTTCCTCTAATGCACCTCTGAATACGATCTCCAGATAAGCCTCGACTCATTTCATTTGGCAGAGTGCTGAGTCTGGGATGACATGGGACCCGCTCTCACTTTCATTACCCATGATTACATCTGCCATTTGGGGTCACTGGAGACCTTCTCCCCACGGAAGAGTGGATGACAGATGCCACAAGAGAGTGTGTGCATGTGAGTGTGGGTTTGTATATATGCTTCACCTGAGTGTGGTGGCTGTCCATGTGCCTGTGCAACGCTGAGGTGCTGGACGCATTAGACTTTGGAAGTCCCTCGTCTTCCAACGTCCCTATTGAAAGAGAAATATCCAGATGTTAAATGCAACATTCTTCATGCATGTTCTGGGTTATGTTGCTCTAATGCAGGGTTTCTCAAATCTTACACTGGAGGTCGGATGAACTGCAGAGTTTGCGCATGCTAAACAGTGTATTAAGAAGCATTAGAAAATCACAGGTAGGTGAGTTTGATCAGGGTCGGAGCTAAACTCTGCAGTGCATCGGACCTCCAGTGTAAGATTTGAGAAACACTGCTCTAATGTATTACTCTAACCTTTATCACATAAAGTGAACACTACATGGAAATTCCTCATTTTTCTCTAAACATTTCTGTTATTTAGCTTGTATTACAACATGTTTATTGCTTGTTTTAGCCTTGTTTATACACAGCATGGTTCTAAAAGCTATCAGAGTCACAAAAAAACTTAAAAGCCCATGTGCATCAGATATGCCTAAAACCTGACCTCCCTAAAAGATTAACACTAGTCTTCTGCTGCCTTGCAAATGCTGCTACTTCCTTCGAGTAATTCACAGTAGTTCATATACCATTATCTTCAAGATGAAGGCATTTAATGGCTGAGTGTATAGGTCACTGCTGGCTGTTTCAAACTACCTCCCACTACATCCCATCATGTGGAATATGGAAGTCCCCCCCCCCCACCACACAGATATTAGTCTCACTGAGAGGACAAAAGGCCAAGACAGTGAGTGTATGTGTTTGTGTAAGAGAGACAGAGAGCCATTTGATGGTTCTTTAGGAGAGCACTTTATCAAGTCCAGGGTCTTTCATTTTAAATCACAGCATGCCTCAGTGATAGCTTCTGGGTCAACTCGCCCCATCTTACCTTGTCCACTTCTCCAAACCTGCTAACTGCTCTTAATCTGCCATACTTTCCCTTTCTCTCACTTTATCTCCAATATTTTCCGTGGCATATGTCATGCTCAGCTGGCCAAAGGTTACGCAGTCACTGGAGCTGTAAACAACCCTTGGGGGAAGGCTGGGCCGGCCGATGACATGCAATTGAGCTTTGAATAATTGGATGGATGCACATAATGCTGCCTTCACGTGGCATCAGAATTATTGTAAAGACAAGTTTCCTAATTGTATGTGAACAGCTTCTCAAGTCGTATTTACTACTGGGGAATTCAGGAATTATTATGATACCAGAAACAATCAGTTATGATACTAGACAACCATTGCTGCTGTCGGTGCTGTTCTCATAACAACTGCGTCCATTTGTTTTGTCACTAAAGTAGTGTATTTATAGATTCAAGATTCAAAGCATTTTGTATGTTTTAATTAGCATGCATTTGTTGAAATTCCAGAATTGTCAGCAAACTGCATGTATAGTGCACTGGATGTTAATATGATTTTTTTTTATATGATGGGTCTCATCAATAAATACTGTATACAAATCTTATTTGAACATGATACATGATACTGAACATGTTGATTATTACTCTCAGTCAGGGAATATATATAATACATATAGTAATATATTATTGCTTTACATATATTTTGTACACATGTAGTATTATTTTGTGATCATCTTATCAGCTGAGTTACTGTAAATACACATCAGCAAATGCATATTGACACCCAAACCTATTTTTGTGTATATGTGATCTGTTTTGGTTTAAATTGCAAATTATTTGTGGTTAACGAATGAGATTCATTGTTTGGTGTCACAAGCTTTATCACTCTTGTGTGCCATTACCATTAGAGATCTGGTTGCCGTTCTCAATGGGCGCAGAGTTTGAAGAGTTGGGAGGGGTGTGGTTGTTGGCGTTTTTATCCTGTAACTGTGCTGACGGAGAGAGGGGGCCTTGATCCTCTCGACCTGGCAGGTTAATGTTGGAATTTGAGAGTCCTATAAAAAAGAAATAAAGAAAAACATTGAAAAAGTGCACTGATTCGCATGTGTAACCTATACATAAGGCCCCACAGACCATCTATATGTGACCATTGACTTGTGTGTTCCCAGTTTATGACAAAAAAAGGTGAGGACGTGACATGCAAGTTAACACCTGCCACCTTGAGTCACTAACATTTTTGCAGGGGCATCTGCAGCTGCTCTGGTCAGGAATGATTAAGTCTAGCAATGACGCTGATGGCAGGGAGAGCGGAAGAACGGGGGGATGTTTGAGCCTCGTGGCATGTGCGTCTGCTTGGATCTGACCGCCACAGGGATGGATATAGCATAGGGGTCAGCTGCCCATTTAAAGCCCTGTTAAAAGCCCTGTTTCCATTACAGCATGCTCTCACTCATGTCATGAGCATCTGACTTCCCAGCCAGCGTCTGGGGTTATCAGAGTTTCATTAACTGCTGCTTTGTGTCTGGGACCCCTGCAGACACTATATATTCACACAAGGTCACATTGCTTTACTCTTGTGATAGGCAATCATGAGCATGTATATCTGAGCGCTAATGTCTAAATGGGTTTGTCTTTAAAACAAAATTTTATTTCAAATGAAGATTACATTTATATTTCAAGTCCTTCAGGATCAGAAATATACAGCAGGGGCAAAAGTCCTTGAATGAAAATGCTTCTTTTTTGCATTTTTATAATTAAACACTTTTTTTAGTGCCACGTAATTTAATTTCAACTGATATTAAAATGATTATTTCCCCTATCATCAGTCACATGATGTATATAAATATATATATACACACATATATTAGAAAATATGAGGGCTTAATAACAATTAAACTTAAAAGGTGCAATATAGCATGCAAAAATGTTGTGTTGAAGACATGCTTTGAAATATTTCTCAAGCATGATACTAACACAAACATTATGACAAATTACACACACACACACACACACACACACACACACAAAGTCGTTAACATGCGAGATGTGATTTTCTCTGCTCTGGTGTGACACAGAGTGTGTCCTAAGATGCACAAACACACACACACAGTACTCAGGGGATTCACACACATTTCAGCGATTCACATCCGTCAGCAGAGCGAGAGACTTTGATATTTAATATTTCATAGCTACATCATCTCTTGTCCATGTAATATTTATGTGACTGGAGCTAACACCCCCAGTGCATTTTACAATAAACTAAATCAAGAAAAAATCTATATTACACACTGTATATATATATATGTGTGTGTGTGTGTGTGTGTGTGTGTGTGTGTGTAAGTATGTACAGTGGGGCAAAAACAAATTTAGTTATTTAGCAATTTTGCAAGTTCTCCCACTTAAAAAGATGAGAGAGGCCTGTAATTTTCATCATAGGTTTACCTCAACTATGAGAGACAAAATAAGAAAACCAAATCCAGAAAATCACATTGTAGGATTTTTAATGAATTAATTTGTTGGTAAAAGTATTTGGTACCTACAAACAAGCAAAATTTCTGATGAAACCAAAATATAACTTTTTGGTAAAAACTCAACTTGTCATGCTTGGAGGAGAAAGAATGCTGAGTTGCATCCAAAGAACATATTGTGAAGCGTGGGGGTGGAAACATCATGCTTTGGGGCTGTTTTTCTGCAAAGGGACCAGGGTGACTGATCTGTGTAAACCAAAGAATGCATCATGAGATTTTGAGTGAAAACCTCCTTTCATCAGCAAGGGCATTGAAGATGAAACATGACTGGGTCTTTCAGCTGACAATGAACGCGACAATACTTCGTAAGAAGCATTTCAAGGTCCTGGAGTGGCCTAGCCAGTCTCCAGATATCAACCCCATAGAAAATCTTTGGAGGGAGTTAAAAGTCTGTGTTGCCCTGCGACAGCCCCAAAACATTACTGCTCTAGAGGAGATCTGCATGGAGGAATGGGCCAAAATACCAGCAACTAAATACCAGTGAAGAAAATGTTTGACATATTGCCGACAAAGGGTAGATAACTAAGCATTTAGATTAAATTTTTTGTTATTAACCAAATACACCATCATTTGCAAATAGATTCCTTAAAAATCCTATAACGTGATTTCCTGGATTTCTTTTCTTATTTTGTCTCTACTAGTTGAGGTATACCTGTGATGAAAATTACAAGTCTCTCTCATCTTTTTAAATGGGAGAACTAAATACTTTTTGCCCCACTGAATTTAATTTTGTATTTACATTACCTTGTACCTTGTATCTTGTAACTTTGAAAACACTAGTAGGTTAATTGTAGCATTAAAAAAATGCAAAATTCTGTGTATTATTGTTACTTTATTTGGACAAATGATAGAGTTTAGTATTGGTTATTTGTCAGTTATCGGCATAATAGTAAAAAAATATATATGATTTTGAATTGGTCCAAATATTTATGTGAGGGGAACCTTAATTGCTTGTCTTATGATAATATAACTTTAGGATTTTACCATGGGGCACAAAAAAGGCAAATATTTCTGTCATTATACACACTCCTTCATACATTTTGTTTTCTGCTGAATACAAAATACAATGTTTAGAGGAATATCTCAACTCCTGTTTTCCATACTATAAAAGCATATTGTGATTAGTGCAATTGTACCATATTAATGTGCTTTATAAAGCCTGACGGACTTTGATCGCGTTCATTCTCTTATTTTATTTGAGCAGCATGAATGTTCTTCAAAAATGCTTTAATGTTCCACCAAAAAAAATTTTTAAAATCACAGCCAGCATTGAAACGACAAGAAAGTGAGGGTGAAATAAATGATGACAGAATTTTCAATTTTAGCTGATCTATCCTGTTAATCCCTGCTGAAATAAATCCATGAGCGTTCTCTCAGTGCTCTCAGAGCACAGCCTACCGTAAGAGACTGGAGTGTCACGCTACAATTACTCTCTTTTTTGAAAGCATCCAAAAAGCCTCCATTACACTGTCCACCCACGTTGTCTCTGAAATGAGCACAGGCAGCTGCCGTGGTTCGATTCATTGCACTGAGAGCATTGATTTTAGCAATAATGAGACACAAGGCTATATCTGGTCCTCCGCCTCTGTACCGTAGTTGGATTTCTGCTGCAGGCTTCACCTCATCAGTTTCACTTTAGTCAGGCTGAGATGGCGCAGGGGAGCTTAAGTTGGTCTTTTGTAGATTTTGTGCCTTTTGCTCTAGGGGCCATTTTTGATTTGGTATTTACTTGTGACGCTATAGGCCTCGTGCTCAGTGAAGCGTCCTAAGTGACGCCCCTTCACTGCTCAGTTTCTTTCTCTTTCTTTCCTTTTCTCTCTTTAAATCCATTACCTTAAAGGAATAGTTCACCCAGAAGTGAGAATTCATTTATTATTCACATTCACTTTCAAGTTTTTCAAAATCTTCATAAAAATTCAACTCATGCAAATCTTGATGTTGATAGCACTAATTTTAGCTAATAGTATTCACAATATTAATATATAGTTTTTATGACTTGTTTACAAAGATGTTTGTCTGAATCTGATATATCAGGTATATGTTTGGGCCATCACATAAAGAGACGTTATCTGCCAGATGTTTTGTGGTTGAAGTCTTGAATGTTCTGCTTTGATTATAGTCTTTTTGCGCTAGCCATGTCGCTGCAGCTGGTTTTCATTTGGTGATGAAATCATTTCCATGGAATGGCTTGGGTGGCTGTTTTGGCTGTTGTGTGACTTTCACATGCATGTTTTGGAAATTTCCTTGGCAAGTCTCATAAGAACCTCTCAAGAACAAATTGTTTTCTTTGCCCTATGTTTTGAAATTACTGGCAATACCAAAATCTAGTAAAACTTCAAAATTTATTTCAGATTTTTTCCCCTTTGATGTACTGTTATAGATTTATTTTGATATAAGTATTATTTCATTTAATTGCATTTAATTATATGATTTGCATTTTCAATTAAGCAAATATTGCTTGTAGTTATTATTCAAGTAAACAGTCAATCGTACCTATTCAGTTTCATGATATCAGTATCATTTTGTTTTTTGGATATGATAACCGTTTTGTTTAGTTAATTGGTTTTTGTTGCATATTTAATTGTGTGAATTTTAATGTTCTGTATTTTTACACTTAGATAAACTTTAGCATCGTCTAATGCGTCTAATGCTTACTTAAAGTTCATCTTAAAAATATCAATAATCAAAATTCAAATATAATTTTTTCATATATTCTACAATATATTGTGACGCATATATACATTTTTTTTTTTTATTGTTTTACTGAGACAAAATGTGTAGAATTTTATTATTGGTTAGTTATAGATTTCTGAAAGGATCATGTGACACTGAAGACTGGAGTAATGATGCGTTGTATCACAGGAATAAATTACATTTTAAAATATATTCACACAGAAAACAGTTATTTTAATTTGAAATAATATTTCACAATATTACAGGTTTTTCTGGATTTTTAATCCAATAAATGCAGCCTTGATGAGCAGAAGAAACATCTTTAAAAACCATTAAATATCTTACTGACCATTTTTGAACGATAGAGTATATTAATATATATTATAAATAAAATCGAGTTATAAATGGTATAAAATAACTCTGACTGCTCATCAGCCATTTAAAAAAAATATATTGTCTTTTAATATTAATAATTAATAATCAAATTTTATGGTTGTGCATCACTAATTATGTGACAAACCATGAAAAGAAAAATGTGAACTGTCAATTTTGAAAAGTATAGCTTTTATCTTATGCAATCACTCCCAAAGAGTTAAGTTAACCTCTGACCAGCCTAATACAGGGTTTAAAACCAATGAGTCAACTAGTTTTCCAGGCAACTAAAATATGTCGTTTTGACATTCCCGGCACTGACTGTCAGTGATGCTGCATCAGTCAGGATATTTGTGACTGGCACCACAGTGTGAGCGACACACATTACGACTGTGACCTCAATAAGATTCAATAAGGGAGTTTAGTCTTGTCTCCCTCCCCTATTACATCTCAAGCTCCCTCTCTCTTCTCCTTATAAAGTCTCTACTCTTCTCTTTCTCTCTCACTCTCTCTCTCTGGCTTTTGGCCTGTTCTCTGTCTCCGAACCTCTTCTCCTCCCTCTTTGCTCTTCTGTAGCTTTGGCAGAATTCAGTCATTAGATCAACCCTGAAAGTAGAGCAGAATCTCGGAAGCCCCTCCCTTTCCTCTTCCTGCAAATGAACTGACTTCTTGTTCATCTTGAGTGTCCTCAAACATTCAGATGCTCTGACATAACCGTAACGTCCCGTTGCCTCATTAAAATTGCCATTTGGTTTAACCAGCTGCTCATCCCTGGGCAGGTGGGGTTCTGCTGAGGGATTCCTGCGTATCCCGTCTGACCCATGCACGATATGTCAAGCTCAGCGACAGGCGCGTGCCAGAGCTGAGTAAAGCCTCTAGAGAGACCTAGACGCCACGGCTAATAAAAAAAACACACTCATATAGGAGCATATGGTCTTTTGAGCATGTGGGTGTGTTTTGGGTATATATTGGCCAGACGCTTATAGTGGTCCTTCCGGTGCTCCACGTCTGCCACCTGTTACCCGTAAAGCTTCAGGGCTTTGGGAAACGTGCGCTTTTGGACACTGACGCAAAGCTATAAAAGTGAAAGCGGTCGTGTGGCTTGTGGTTCATAGTGAAGAGCGGAGTTTGTGTGGAGTTTACAACTTTTCAATGAGAAGATATGCCGAACCATGTCAAAAGATGGTAATGATGATGTTCTCTTAAAACTAGTCTTTTTTTAATAGTAATGTGAAAAGTTATTGATATTTTTAATAGTGATATGACAATTTATTGCATTTTTTAAAAGGGATATGAAAAATGTGGATATTTTAAAAGTGAGAAAACTAGTGCTAAGCAACGATTGCATGCTAAATAAAAGTTTTTGTTTTTAACAATATGTATATGTATGTATATGTATAACAATATGTTTATGTATGCTGTGTATGTTTATTATGTATATATAAAGACACAGTATTTGTTTTACAAATATTTAGATGTACTTTAAATATTTATATTCTTATAATTCATCTATTATATTTATTTGTTGTATATTTCTTTTAATATATACATGCATGTGGATTTATTTATATATAATAAATATACACAGTATGCACATGTATCATGTATCAACAAAAACTTTTATTTTGGATGCGTTTAATCATTCTGTCTCAGTCCCCAATTATCTTTTTTGTAAGAGCAGCTAGGACACTTTTCAAAATATCTTAATTTGCGTTTCATGGAAGAATAATGTCTTATGGGTTAAGAATGACATAAGGGAGAGTAAGCTATGCCAGAAATAATGTTTTTAGTGAACTATCTAATTAAGATTTTAATTTTTTATGTTATAGTATATGTGCTACTGTATATTTCTCTCAATGGAATTGTTATGATATGAATGTTTAACTAACCAGCTTCAGATATTTGCATTCTTCAGAGCAGCTTGGCTTTGTGCTGTTGTGCATCAGAATTTAAAATTACCAATGCAAATTAAGGGTAGAATGAATGACCTAATTATGTTGCATATATAGGCCTCTTGGGAGCAAAGCAATTGTTTTTTTTTAGACAGAAGTGAACACATTCTCTGTAATTTCTGTTTAATTCAATATACGGTGTTTATTTGCATACACACACAAAATATGAAATTAATAGTTTGAATTTTTATTACACATCCAAATCAGACAGATTACATCCTGCCTGTCCAGAGTGACTCGAAATATTGCCTTCTGTTTGATATGTCAACATTTACTTGACACCCAGCTAGTGTGTGACTTTTGGATGTTACTTTGATCTTGAGGTGAAATAAGGTATCTTTTGAACATCATATACTAAGGTGTCTTATTTTTATGTTCTCAGCAACAGAGAGTTCGAGAGCGTGGAGATGAATAAGCTGCGTCAGAGCCTGCGCAGGAAGAAGCCCACCTACATGCCGGAGGCCAGCCGGCCCCACCAATGGCAGGCAGACGAAGAGGCTGTACGAAAAGGCAAATGCAACTTTCCTGTCCGGGTAAGTCGAGAAGTTAAATGGCAGGGTTTTTCCGAATCCATCCAAAGGGTTGTTAACAGACATCTTGCTTTAATAATTTAGAATAAGATGGTGAGCATGATCTAAAAGTGCGGTCACATGAGGCTTTCAGCATGCGAAATTACGTAAGACATTGCAGCTAAGGATATGACATTTTGATTAAAGACTACAAAGACAGACATTTTCTTTCTTTGGAACTTGAGCACAGATGAATCATTCGCAATAAGGGTAGGAAAGTGGTCATTTCGAACTAATGTGAAATATACTCTGCCAACATAAATGTCTGTAGAATGTAGTTTATGATGTTCCGAATGACATATGCTGTTCTAAGAATTAACACTTGTGTAATTGAGTTTTTAAATGAAAACACACACACACACACACACACACACACACACACACTAAGAGTGTTGTTTAAAAGCAGCACTAGTGCGAGAGGGAGAATGATGATGGGTATAATGGGAAAAGCCGGATGTAGTTTGACTTTTTAAAGGTTAAAGGATGACTTATCAAACCCCCACACAGTAATATCAAACTAATGGCTTGAAAAGGAAACCAAGGATTGTTGTATATACACTAATGTTCAAAAGTTCAGGGTCAGTAAGATTTGTTTAAAGGGGCCATATGATGTTGCTAAAAAGAACATATTTTGTGTGTTTGGTGTAATGAAATGTGTTTATACGATTTAAGATGCAAAAAAACCCCACATTATTTTCCACATACTTTTAGGTACACGTACCTTTTTTGTTTCTCCTCTAAGTCCCGCCTCCTGAAACGGGTGAATTTGTACAAAGTTCATTGTTCTAAAAAAGTGAGGTGCATTGTGATTGGCCGAATACCACATGCATGTGGCAGAAATGTTACGCCCCTTATCATAACGTGATGCACTGGCGCTATGACACCGAAACAATAAAACACATTACAAACGAGGCATTTGTTACATCCAGTGGGGACATAATTAGTGATTACCATGACTTAGTACTCTTTTTATGTGTTGCGTTGCATCAAGCCTCGTAAACATAACACCATGTCTGCATTTGTGATCGGAGTACCAACAAACAACAAGCACTACCCTTCACTTGAATAGTAAGTAAGTAGCAGGTTCTTTTAGTAAGATATGCCTGCAGACTGCATTTAGTTGATCAAAATACAGTAAAACAGTAATATTGTAAGATACAATCTTACAAAATGGCTTTTCTCTAAAAAATATTGCAATATGAAGAGTTCAGATGCAAAAGCCTGAAAACTATGCGCTGCCATTAAAGTGAAATTACTGAACCTACACATAGAAGTCTGAGAAAAATGCTCATTTTAGAAGAAAATTTCAAACAGCATTTCGAGGCTTTTTTAAATGTAATGAATTAATCAGCATGTCATGTAATTCATCTAATTGAAATGGTTTGACAGTATTGTTTTGAAATTAAAAGAGGCTCTTTCAACACTAAAGATGGTCTGTATCATTAAGTAAAGTGGAGGATGTATTGCAGTGGATCTTGCATAATTAAATTCAGCCTAATTTTACTCTCCAGCCTAAGGCATCAAGAGTCTCTTTGCGACTGAGATGTAATCCTGTAATGGCCTCTGTCCTCATGACCACCATAATCACATAACCCTGACTTGATGACTATTAATTGTGTCCGTGTGAGGACATTTTGATTGGTTTTGGCTGGATAAAATGTCCCACAAAATATATCCTCTGCTGTGTTTTCAATGGGTTTTTCTTTGAAATCTTCACAAGCCCTAGTTTTCCCTGAAGAGGCTGAGTAAATTTGTGTTCCTGTTGGTTTTTCTCACATAACCTCAGCAAAAATGAGCAGAGTGGTGATTTTTTGTTTTTTTACAGTGCGTCACAAATGTAGTTCAGGAAAATAATGGTGTGGTAGATATAGTGGGTGAAATATAGAAAATGTGGATTTCATCAGTTTTGACTTCTCTCTCTATGGTTTCCTCCCTTTTCTGTCTTTTTTCTTTCTGCAGTACCTCGGTCTGGTGGAGGTAGAGGAGTCCAGGGGGATGCATGTGTGCGAAGAAGCAGTGAAAAAACTGAAAGTGGTGAGTAGTGCTTTCCAGCCCCATGCAATAAAACATACGCTTGCTGAAAAAAGCTTATTGGCAGCCAAAAGCTACATATATGTTACATATTATTTCTACACTTGCTTATGCGTTTCATCTCTATAAAAGAGTAATTGGCCTACTAATATGTGACACAAAACTAGTCATAAGGGTCAGTTTTTTGAAGCTGAGATTTATACATCAATGGAAAGTTTTTTATTGAGCTTTTAGATGATGTATGGCAAAGATATTGTTAGGGTATGATCATATTTGGCTGATATACAACTATTTGAAAATCTAGAATCTGAGGGTGCAAAAGAAAAAAACTAAATATTGAGACAATGCCTTTAAAGTTATCCAAATATTATTTTTGGCATAAAAGAAAAATCTTTTATTTTGAACCATTTTGTTGGCTATTGCAAGAAATATACCCATGCTACTTATGACTGGTTTTGTGGTCCAGGGTCACATGTGTAAAAATATTTTATTATTATTATTAATTTTGACCTTTGACCAACAGGCTGACTCCCATCCCTTTGTAAAACCCTTCATGTCCTGCTTTTCAGGAGATCATAAGCTCTTTGAGGACCCATGAAGGCTTAGAATTTAATGTACTGAGAGTCTAAAAAGTCTCATTTATTTTAAAAATCAATCTTTATGGAGCGTAGCTGCCCTGTCGATGGCTGTTGTCTTCAGTATTGCTGCTCTGTCAATAGTCATATCCTGAAAACTGTCAGAGCAGAACTCTAATATCTAATGGTTTTATTCATGTAAAACTTTTCACCCACTAGTGTGTCTGTGTGACACTATCTGTGTGTGTGGCCCTTGTCTTTGGGGCCCCTCCATCTGTTCATATACGCTCTGCTCTTTCATCCCCATGTTGGCAGCTCCCGCTGTGTCTGTCTACACAGTCACTTCATTTATTTTCTCTTCTTCCCCAAACCCCCAAAGCCTTTATCTCATTCTGCGTTGAGCTTGTGCTTGTTCCTTATTCTTCCAGTCTCTTTCTCTGCCAGTGTAATTTCCTCAGTGTTCTGCTGTCTTAGCAAATTTTGGACAGTGACTTTTGAGATGACTGTAACATGAGCTGAAATCCCTCAGTTTAACTTCAAGATCAAATGCGTTTCATGGTGTACTAACCTTCACTCACCCTTTTCCAAATCATTTACCTGTCCTAAATGTGATAAATACGATATGATAAATATCAGTATGTTTCAGTATGAGTCAGTATGTTTAGTATTATTATTATTATTAACAATAATAATAATAGCCTACTGCAAATGAATAAATCATTGTATGAGTCAGTATGTTTTTAAAATTAATAATAATAATATTAATATTAATGCCTTACTGTTTTTGGTCCCACAATTCAGTATGATTTTTTTCATTAATATGAGTCAGTATGTTTATTATTACTATAAACAACAACAACAACGACAACAACAATAGTAATAATAATAATGCCCTACTGTAATTTTTTACATTAAAATGAGTCATTATGTGTTTAAAATGATTAACAACAACAACAACAGTACCTACATTTTCTTTTACATTAATATGAGTCAGTATGTTTTAAAAATGAATAATAATAATTTTAATAATAATGCCCTCCTGTTTTGGGTCTCAACATTCAGTATGTTTATTATTATTGACAACAACAACAATAATAGTATTAATGCCATACTGTATTGTTTTTTTTGTTGTTGTTTTTTTCATTAATATGAGTCTGTATGTCTTTAAAATTAATAATGATAATAATAATCATGTTAATGCCCTACTGTTTTGGGTCCCAAAAGTCACTATAACTGTTTTCATTAATATGAGTATAATATAATAATAATAATGCCCTACTGTGATTTTGTACAATAAGATTATGTTTTTAAAATTATTAACAACAACAACAATAATTATAATGCCCTACTCTTTTAGGTCCCAAAGGTCAGAATTATGTTTTTTATAGTATGTTTAATTTATTATTATTATTATTATTTAAATATTTGTGTAAAATAAATGTTTTCTATTTTAATATATTTTAAAAAGTTTTTTTTTTTCTTGAGTTTTTGAAATGGTGTTACAAAAGATTTCTGTAACCTCCGATGAATTTAAAGCATTCTAAATAATGAAATTAGTTTCTTAAAACAACAACAACAACAAAAACATAATCAAAAACATACATAATATTCTGAGCCAATTTTAATGCCTGTTTGTGCGAAAAAAAGAAAAAGATACATATATACATATTTTTTTTTTAATAAGGTAAAAATTGTAAAATTATTTTATGTATATATATATATATATATATATATGTATTTATATACATTTAGTAATAATAATGAATAATAATAGTACCCAAATTGTAATAACCATATATTATTAGCAATTTTGACTAGTTTTCAGGCCCTGATGGGTTTTGTTCCTGAAACTCACTGCATCGCAACATAGGTCAGCATGTTGTCGGACAGCTCTCTGCTACACTTTGAGTACAAATTTAGTCGACAAAAGCTAAACCTGTCACAGAAATGTCAAAAATAGCAAAAAGTCTAACATGTTTGGTGCAGAGCAAATCAAAACCTCTGCAGTAGTGCTTTCCTTTTGTGTCAAAAGGCTGATTTTTAAAAAATATTTCTTCTCAGAGTGGAAAAAAAACTGTCAAGGCTGTGCTTTGGGTGTCTGCTGATGGCCTGAGAGTAGTGGACGACAAAACCAAGGTATGTGTGTAAAGGCATTTTGTTGAGTGTCCATTGAAAGCCATTAATCAAGAATAAAAAAGTCTTTGAAGCCCAGAAAAACTCCCAAGCCATCAATTAGCTGAGTCTGTCGGCAAAGAGAGTAAATCTGTTGGACACACAGAATATGCAGTAGGAGGAAGCTGGCAGGCCTCCAAAAGACCTGTCACATGACCAGCCAGCTTCATGAGACATTACACAGACCGTCTGAGACACGCGATGACTTTTAAGGTCAAGGGTTCCTGTGTCTCTCACGGTTGGGTTTTTATTTTCAAAGTTCAAGGATTGATGTAACATCCTTCCCTCACACAAAACCCGGAAAGTTAACCAGAAAAGGTCAAAGGCCTCGCATAATGAGTTCAATTATCCCCGTTCCTCCTTTTCAGCTCACACAGTAAAAGGAGGAAGGCCACAAAGCTTTCTTTTTTTGTTTCTCGTAAGGGCCTCAGACCCGGTTGTTCACTCACTATACCCTTTTAGTAATCCTCCCGTATGCATATGAGTCAGCAGTACCACCTAATCCTTCCTGCCTCTGTCACACACCACCTGTGTGTCCTGCATCTCCTCCTCTCCTCACTCTGGTTAAACTTCACCAGTCAATCTATTAATAATAATAAACGGCAGGGTTCAACACTAAGGGTTTTTTTCTACTGGCTCAGTTGGACCTATCCTTCAGACTGATGAAGGTCTGGAATCAATTGCAGCTTTCGTTGCCCAAGACCCGCCCATAAAGGCTTTTTGACTGACATGTCAAACAACCAATCACAGTTTGTTTTGTTCAGCATCACATTTCGGGACGTGGAAATATGGGATCCCAATAACAGACCGGTGTGTAAAACTCGTATTTTAAAGAGTATATGGTGCAAAATTTAACATTTCACATACTTTTGAAAATCCAGCGTTTAGTTGATTCTGATAAGCGCTCATCGTCACAGTTGTAAACACAATGTCTTTCTTCTTATGTGAGGGATTTGGCATCAGAGCATCTTGGTTTCCAGGCGGAATGTTAAAGAAGGTGACACACTGTCAAAATGTCCTATAGCCCCACCACAAAAATGAATGAATAAATACATGAATTGTTATTATTTTCATTGTTTTTAACTGGGTCATTGACCATGTAACCACAATGAATTTTCTACAATGAAAAACTACTAGCCTAACTATTATAAAGTTCTTCACACTTCATCATTAGGCAGTACCTATTGTCAAACCTTGAAAGTGTTATTGATTACAATACCAGACTGTCTTATTCCTGGCAACTGAGATGAGTCAGAAACCATGGACCCATAAAGTTCCTCGTTTCCCTCAGAACACAATCATTCATGACAAAGCTCTTACTGGGCCCCTTCGGTCAGTAATTGGCTAACAATGAAAAGGCCCCTCACCTCGACCCAGTCTTCCTCTGCTTCACCCCTCACCTACCCCTTCTACAGTGTTCAGCTCATGCATTATGTATTTACTGTGGCCCCCTAACAAGGAAACACTAGCCACTGTTACAGTGGGAGGTCCAGGCTACACAAAGCGCTTTAGTCATCTTAGAAGAATCAAAAGGAACAAACAGTATAATGTGTTTGAGAATCTACTTTAAAACATGGCTTTTTAGTTCTTGGGATGTAATGTAAAATTTGTATCCAAGCTGGTTTCATGTTTTTGAAACACTATGATGCCAATTGCAAATAGCCCTTTAAAATACTTGACTTTCTTTTTATCTGTATGTTAAAAATGTTTATGTTGTTTAAGATGCCACAAACAGCTGCCCCTTTTTGCTTTCTCTGTAGGACCTCATAGTTGATCAGACGATTGAGAAGGTGTCCTTCTGTGCACCTGACCGTAATTACGACAAGGCATTCTCCTACATCTGCCGTGATGGAACGACCCGCCGCTGGATGTGCCACTGCTTCATGGCCTTGAAGGACTCGGTGAGGAGAACCCAGCAGGGATTAATTCTTCAGCCTCTATTCCCCACAAAGTGGGATTAAGAAAGGGATTATGGCAGTGTTATCTCAACCGGAATAACCGCTTAGAGACTGTTATCTGTACTTGGGGCACAGAGAAAAACACATTAAGGACTAGAATGAAATGGAATTTTGATTAGGACCCCGAAACTAGTCTAGACAAAATCATTTTGTGACCGGATGATGTTTTTGTCTGTCTCATAACAACAGTTGCATGAAGTTAAGGCAAACACTAAGACTAACCTAGTTCTGCTATTTTAAAAAAAAAAAAGCATCTTTCATACTCCAGTAAAATGTCAAAACATCCTTAAAATATAATTCATTTACCTGCAGTAAGTATGTATCTTGTATTATTATTTTTATGGCTTTTTCTTAGAATTTTTTATAGCTCGTTGTTTAGTAGTTTTTAATAATAATAGTATAAATCAACGTGTGTCTTATCTATCTAAAATGAAAATATTTTGAAGATATATTGTCAGTAAGCATTTCATCTTGAAAAAAAGATACAGATACAAATATACAAATGTATACACACACACTATATATCTATATATGTAGGTAAATAAAGCATATATTCTTATAGTTAAGTCGATAGTTAAGTACAAAAAATATATTGAGAGCTAAGAAAAAATATATAAATATGTGTATATATATTATTTTTTTTTTGGCTCTTTTTTAATCATCCTACATTTTAATTAGAATATTTTTATTGGAACAACGATATATATATATATATATATATATGTGTGTGTGTGTGTGTGTGTTTTATCTTAAATTATGTTATTAACTTTATCTTATATTTTATTTTAATTTATTTATATCTTAGGACATGTTTACTCATCAAAAAATCTTAGTAGCGTACAGTGTTTTGAGTTTAGTGTGATCATGATGCTAATGCATCATCCTCCACAACATTAGGGCGAACGTTTGAGTCATGCAGTCGGATGCGCCTTTGCCGCCTGCCTTGAGCGGAAGCAGCGCAGAGAGAAGGAGTGTGGGGTCACAGCTTCCTTCGATGCAAGCCGCACATCATTCGTGAGGGAAGGCTCCTTCCGCGTCTCCTCAGCTGGAAAGCAGAGTGACCGCGAGGACATCATGAAACAACTGCAGGACAAAAAGAAAGGTCGGTCTCATAACCCTCAATCTCCATCACCAAATGCTTTCTTTGTGAAAAACTAAAAAGATTCTACTACTAATTACTACTAGTTATTACTACTAATAATAGTAAGCGTGCCTCTCTGCAGAAACCTGTGGAATTTCTGCAATGCCTCCTGGAAATGCATCTCCTCCAGAAGGAGCGGCGTCTCCGGGGGAGCGAGGGGAGCCGGGCGGGCCTCACGCCATCCCGCGGCGCCACGCTCCCATCGAGCAGCTGGTGCGGCAGGGCTCTTTCCGCGGCTTTCCACAACTCAGTCAGAAGAACTCCCCTTTCAAACGGCAGCTCTCCCTACGCTTGAATGATCTCCCATCAACCCTGCAGCGCAAGACAGACTTCCAGACCAAGAACCCAGGTTAGATGTTTTTGTGTACTCGAGCAGCGTAAGTATAATGGAACCGAAATGTTGACCCAGTACCCGTGTTTACCCATGTGATAGTGCTGGCTGAAATGTATGTGTACTTTTAAATGCGTCTCATGTTGAGCCTGGAAACAAATAAGTAGTACAAATGCATTATATCTCCAGCGAAACCTTATGATTGCACTCATAAAATCATTTGAGCATGTATTGCAGACCATAAACTGCTGCATGACCTGTAGATATGTGATGTACAGGTACTTTCATTGATCCTTTGTAGTGTAGTGCTCTATAAATAACATATTTCGCATTTGCAAAAATTGAACTGCTGTCTGATCTCCAGCTTAATCCCTCAGACTAAAATCTAAAAGGGGAATTATGGGTGGTATGTTTTATGTTTGACTCGGTTTATTCATGAATAATGACAATTAATATGTAGGAAGTTTTGTCTAATTAGAGAAACACCAATGTTAAATTCTGTGTGATCCTGATAATCAAAAAAATTAAATACAAAACCAGGAGAAAAAAAAACAAACAAACCCAAACGATTTACTGATTATGTATAATGCATGTCTGCCTTATATCAGAGATCCAGTCTATTTTAGCAAGCAGAATCCCATAAACTGTGTACAGTGACCACTGAAATAATCCAAACAGGTGTGACTGACCTTTTCTATTGTTCTGTGTCAGTTCCAGAGATGGATTTATCAGTGGCAGGAGAGGCGGACAGCATAAATGCTCTTTGCAGCCAAATCAACAACTCTTTCACCAAACCATCTGAGGATCTGTGTGCCAAAGCCACCAGCAACTGCTTACCAGTTTGCAGCGCTCCACCTGCCATTCCCCCTCCACCTGCTCCACCGCAAGGTAACACAGTCCCACATACAGTGTGGAATAATAAAGAAGAAGTATCTAATGCTCACCAAGGCTGCATTTATCTGATTAAAATACAGTACAATAACTGTAATATTTTAAAAATATTATTAACATTCTTAATAATGCCTCGTTATCATTATAAATTTTGTTGATAAACATTTTTTTTTAGTTTAGATCAAATCGTAAACATTGTAGAAAAATCTATTCGCATAGTGTAGTTGACACAGAACAGATATGATGTTTATTTTAGGTGAACTATCCCTTTAAGACATAATGTAATGCACGGGTCTAATACAATGTTACACATCCAATGTTTTCCCAAGCAGATTTTGATCCAACTTTGTATTAGGTGGCCTACTACTACTACTGTGAACTTACATTTAAATTAATCATTTGATACAATGCAGTTATTGCGTAATTCTATTGTACGTATGTATATTTTTTTAAATACCTATATGTAATTACATCTGTAACCTTCCCATACTACCAAACCTGTCCCTAACCTTACCAATATCCCACCTCAATAGCAGCAGAAGTGTTTTGCAGTACAAGATGAACACAATAAGTACATTGTACTTATTTTTTGATGCAAGTACATAGTAGTTAAGGCCAGCTAATATAAAGTGTGACTTTAGAGAGAACAGATTATGTTTGCATGAATACGTAAATATGTTTAGCCTACTGTTAATCTTGTGATTATGCATATAAGGATAGGGACCTATAGGTGTCTTTAGTTTTTATGTATGCGCTTCTGATAAGAGTCAGTGCAAGAAGTAAGCAGAGAAAAGGAACTAATAAAGATCCTTTTAGATGTTT
Organism: Enteromius treurensis; assembly: GCA_032275025.1. Taxonomy (NCBI): domain Eukaryota; kingdom Metazoa; phylum Chordata; class Actinopteri; order Cypriniformes; family Cyprinidae; genus Enteromius; species Enteromius treurensis. The sequence continues at coordinate 35,902 of JAUCMU010001232.1, read as the reverse complement.
AATTACTCTTTGGAGCACTGTGGTTGCTAGATGAGGGCTTAATGCAGGGGTGTCAAAATCAGTTCCTGGAGGACCACAGCCTTGCAGAGTTTAACTCCAACCCTAGTTAAACACACCTAATCCATCTAATCAGGACCTTCAGACTTATTTGAAAACTAGATGAGTAAGTAACCCCCGGCTTAATGATTTTTTTTTGTGTGTGTGTGAAAACCTCAGAATCGACATTTTTCACAAAATTAGCCTGTGCACATTCAGACTCGTTTTGCCAGGATGGTCACATATTAAAGTGACCCTATTACGAAAGGTTCATGTTTTAGTTTTTGGAGTCCCAAACAACAGGTTAACATGCATGCAAGATCCAAACTCCTCCGGCGATTGGTCGATTTCATTTAAAGCAGTGTTTGTGAGCTTTTAATACTCCAAAAGCGGCACTTAGTGGCAAAGAATTAATTGGCTGGCCAACAGAAAAGACTGAAAAATTTGACATCAACCTAAAAATTAACTTAATAAATGTGTCTAGAGTCATAACATTCTTACTCTTTCCTCTTCCCAGCTACAAGCTCATGGGTTCAGACAGAGCCAGCTGTCCAATCTCCTCCACCGATGCCTCATGGCTGCCACAAACGCACCCCGTCCGAAGCAGAACGCTGGTTGGAGGAAGTGGCTAAAGCGGTGAAAGCCCAGCAGCAGACCCCACCGGCCCTACCACCACCCCCCACTCAGCAGCCTCCACCGGTGCCCACCATGCCCATCACACCTGGTTCCCTTCCCTCTGCCATGCAGCCTTTCCCGATGGCCTTTGACATCACTCCCGCACCCGTAGGCATGTTCGCCCAACAGCCCCTTCAACCGGCTTTTGTACCTATGCAGCCATACATGCCCAGTCTGGCCAACAGCATGACCTATCCCAACGCCAGTGTGCCCGTGGTGGGCATCACACCGTCACAGATGGTGGCAAATGTATTCTGCACTGCGGCCGGGACAGGGGGTGGAGGAGTGGCGATGGGGGTCGGGATGGGGCCGAAGACGGGTACGCTTGGCGGTGGCCAACAATCAGCTTTCCCCACCCTGTCCGGTGGCTTCCCAAACACCACGTTCGCTTCTCCTCCGACAGCCAACGGCCACCCGCATAACTCCTTTCCATCCACGACTACAATTGTCGCGCAAAACGGCAGTACCGTAAAAAGCGGCAATGGTTGGCCGATGGAGAGTCGCAATCCGAATCCCATGTGCAGTTCCCAGGAAGCGGAGCATTTTGAGGCGAAGTGGGCTGCTCTGGAGTCCAAATCGCAACCGAAAGCGCAAAACCCTTTTTCCAATGACTTGCAAAAGACTTTTGAGATTGAACTATAATCGTAAGGAGATTCTGAACTATTTCATACCCCATACCCCTTTGCCCTTTTTTGTCTCCTAAGGGCATTGGTTGATGTAAGAGATCATTCGGTTGCATTTTGGGTCATTTTGAGACCGTCACAACATGTTCGGCACTTACAAGACAGCTTGAAAAAGAAACCTGCACATTACTTTCACCGGTAATGACCCTTATTTGGAAAATGAATGATTTTGCTTGAAGGGAAATATTGAAATTAGGGGATGGTCGAAGATTATTTATTGTTCTTATTTGATTATAATGATTATTTTTAATCAGATTTTAATTATTCTCGGTTTTCCCTTATTTATTTTATGTTGAACAGGGTGAAGGATTACTGGTGGAATAAATCGGCGACTTGAAAATCGATACAGCAAATGATAGATGAAATAATTTGGGTTTACGTTGTGGTGTAAATAGCATGCTTTCAGTTTACTTTATTTATTGTCGGGTTCATTCATTTCAAATGAATCGGAACCATTGAAGCATCTGCTCTCAACCAAGTGGATAACAAAAGTTCCACCAACAGGTACATTCCAGCCCTGATGATACGATTGCCACCCATCATGCAATGGAAAACTAGACCGAAATGCCACTGTAGTGACCTTGACTTCTAGTAATTAACCTTTTAGAGATTTGGAACATTTCTGAGGTTTATAGTTTTATTTTTATAATCCGTTTAACCAGAATTTGGTCGACCTCAACATTATTTTTAATGGTTTCATAGGGCTTCTCAGTTGTTATGAATGTATTTCAGAAACTCTGTGACCATTATAGGGTGGTCAAATGACATAATGTGTTAAATGGGTGGTTGTGAAGGAAAATTTTGAAAAAGATGGAGGTTATAGTGTTTGTTTTTGCAAGCAATGGAACGCCTACACAGACTCTTAAAGGGACAGAGTCATTTGGTCCCGTTCATGCATGCTTAAAATATCCCATATTACAGTATGTTAAAACATTGAATATGCATATTAGTCTTGGCTTTTGTTTCTTATCACCACTGTTTCACTCGCTCTGGTCTAAGAAAGGGAATAATCGTCTTTAATTGCAGGCGAATAATGGCACACACTCTACACTATAAGATCTCACGCAGTTATTGTAACAATAGATTTGGATCCTGCTCATTCAAGAGGTTCATATTTTCTCCCGTGTGGAGCATTTAGGCACATTTATTGTTCAGTAATGCTCAATGGTCGTATTTTTATTTTCTTGTGCGAATAAGATGTTGAAAGAGCTTTCTGGAGTGTGTGAAGTGTCAAAGCTAGATGATCAAAGTCAGACTGCACACTGTGCTCGGTGAGGTGAACAAAAACACTCTTCCTGTGGAGATTTAATAGCAGTGGACATTCAAGGCAGGCACAATGTTTTTAACTCCCGTTTCAAAGGCCATTTCGACCATAATGTGTTATAAATTGACCTCCCGGATTTCTTATCAATTGTTTATTACAGGGTCAAGCGGGTCTATTGTGGCACAATGAATCTCAAAATAGTCCTTTTTCCAAAGACAATGCATTTGTAATTTGGCCAAGCGATATGTTATATGGCGTCAAATGGATGAGTTTATTATACTCAAGAGCCCTGGCTCTTTTTGTCCACTCTCCCCTTGACAAAATCTAGGTTTCTCAAAACCAGGGAACTAAATTACCTCATCAAGTTGATTGTAAACTTTAGTGTAGTGATAACAAACCAGTGGAGTTTATTTTTAATCTTTATTTACAGAATTTTGTATTTAAACCTACATATTTCTATTGTAATTACATTGTATAAAAGATAAATAAATAATATAATATAAACAATGGTACCTTTGTTGGTGGCTTGATTCATGTACATCATACATATATGCAAAGAGGAGATCAAGATGTTACCCCCTCATTCCTCTTTTGTATTTTTATTGTTATTAATTCCCATTATTTTCTTCATTACATATGTAAGTTTACTGATAAAGAATTTATTTTCTTTGTATTTACACATACTAATACATATATATATATATATATATATATATATATATATATACACAAATTCCCACATGTAATAAGAATATGAGGATCACCACAAAAAAAAGAAAGTGTTTGTTTGTTTGATTATTTATTTTATTATTTTTAATGAATGTAAATGTGATTGATTTACCCTAAAATATATATGTATAATTATTTATATTAAATGCATTATATTAAATATATTTTTAATTGAAATGTGCTGAATGTAATTTTATCTAAAGTAATTATTTTATTAAATATAAATGGATATTTAATAATAGTAAAAATACATAGATTAAAATAATTTATATAAATTACATGTATTTCACAGACACACACACACACACACACATATGTATTTATTTACTGATAATACAAGTATGATATTGAATTAATAATTACTTAAGAAATGTAATAACATCTGATGCACTTATTGAATTTAATTAAAACAATGATAAACATTTATTATAACAATTATGATAAACAATGTTCCACAAAAAAAAATACATATATAAAATGTGAAATTTAATATACTTTTTAAAAAATGTATGGATTTATTTACCGGTAAAATATAACCAGAATGTATAATTTTGTCTGATGAAATTATTGAATTAATGAATTTTTAAAAACAGGCCTTATAAAAAAAAAATTATTGTGATCAAATAAGATTTAATAATGTCTTCAATATGGCCCTGGGGCTATTAAAAATTGACTGTTCCTATGAGCTGCTTCATAACACTGTATAGCCCCTCTTGTTCACAACAATCCAATAGAGTCCCTCGAAAAGATTTATGAATGGACTTTTTGAAAATGAAATGGTCACAGACCATCAAGCACACAGGCTGGCAGAACTGCCTATTAGTGCCTCTTTGTGTCTCGGCAGAAGCTGCAGATCAGAATTGTTAAATGGACCCAAGCAAGGCGCCATGTCTTCCCCGGGGAAGCGTGAGAAAATGGGAGAATGGTTTAAGCGTCGATGGCTCTCCTCTTATTGTCCTGCCCCCTCAGAGTGACTGTGTGGATGAGGGAGAAAACGGGACAGTGCAGGATGAGTTTCCATGGATACGAAGGCAAAACAGCCATTAATAAACATCCAAAAAGAGCCACAGTAAGCAGAAAAGCACTGGCCCCGGATATAAATTAACCTTACAAAAGCTTCCAGTATGAGAGCAGACACTATATAAACACAATATATAAGCACCCACCCCGGTAATGTGCTTTGTTCTCCAAGCCGCCTATATTTGCAGTCCATATGTGCATTTAAATAAAACAACGTCCCAAATGAAGTTCACAGCAACTGCTCCAGCTGAAATAATAATGTGTGAAATGGGGATTAAGGAATTATAATAATGCTTTCTGCTGAACACGTGGTGTTGGTTTTGTCGGCTGGAGCTCACGGTCCCGGCACGTGCATCTGCTGCAGGAGATAACACACAAATTGCATGAGAGCGTCCTGCAGCGGACTAATCTGTCCATGCAAATGATGTTATGCATTTTAAGAGACTGATAAACAAGCTTATGGTGAAATATGTAATGATTTGGACTTACATAGCGCAGCTGATCCAAATAGCACATGACTACATAGAGGCAACAATAAGCAGGCGTATAGATCTTTTGCCTCGCTTCATCTTTTTGAATTTAGTGGAGACCGGGGCTAGTTGTCACAAGGGGAAGGTGCCTTTTTTCACAGTAATATTAAGCAGCAAATCAGCATATTAAAATGATTTTTAAATGATGTGGGACACTGAAGAATGGAGTAATGATGCTTAAAATTCAGCTCTGTCATCAAAGGAAATTGCATTTTAAACTATGTAACATTAAAAAAAGTTATTTTAAAATGCAAGTATTTCACAATATTAGTGGTTTGACTGCTTTTTATTTTATTAAATAAATGCAAGTGTAAATAAATTTGCTCATTAAAAAAAATCTAGCTTTTTTAATAGTAGACTTTTTTTTCTTTCTTTAGCCTATCTTTGAAACCAGTAAGGAGCAAATCTATGCTTACAATGTAAATCTATCAAGAATTCCTAAATTGAAGTGTTTCCTGTCATGATGGAGGTATGAGTTGTGAAATGTGTTAGCAGTGCATTACATCATTTACTGTGCAACAACACACAGTTTAAGAGTAAAGGCTAAAGTATTTATGTCAGATCTTTCTCTTCCAGCACAAGAACAATATAAAGTATAAAAGACTTAACAGTGGAGTCAGGTAACATAGGGCCTTTCATCCTTCAATGAACCAGAGCTTTTGGCATTGTGTTAAGTGAGCGAGGACTACGGTCAAGTTGAGTGCTTTTTTATTTAGGAGACTTTAGCATACCTACCTTTTTTGTATATAAACTATAGATTAATGATGCAAACATAATAAAAAATATCCTAAAATGAGTGATTCCTAAATAAACTGGTGACTCGGTGGGTCTCTTGCTGAGAGTGTTGTTGCCTCCATCTGCTGGTTACAGTGCAGAAGTGCAACGGATTGCATTTTATAAATGACTACAATTTACTATTGTAGAATTTATTATTATACTTACGTATATTTTTACATTTTCCCTTCATTTTAATTAGCATTTTGCTATCTGCTTTGTTATAATTATTGTTATTATTAATTTCTGTTTAGCTCGGTTTTAGTACTTAAAACTTAATTCAGTTAGTTGCCAAGGCAACATTTCTTACACTTGTAACATTTAAGACATTTAAGTTTAATTTTGATCTTAATATTTTATGTAAACAATTTTCAGTTACTGAAAATGAATGATAATATTTCATAGTTTGTTAACTAAAAGAGCAGCAATTATAGGACATCGCGCTTTTATGTGATGGCATATTTTGGGACGTTTTATTGAAAACAATGTGGAATTAATTATATTTACTTATTGTAGGAACAAAGCGATGAATTTTCACAATGTGATTTAGAGTAAAAAATATGAGTATTATTATCATACACTTTCTATTATCAATATTATTAGTTTAACTTTATATTCATTAAAGTACCCCCATTATGGGTTATGAAAGGTTCACATTTTGACTTTTGACACGCATGCAAGGTCACAAAACACTTTCTTATAATATGCATTTATTTTTTTACCTCATTTGTTCAATGACTCCCAAACGATTTGTTCAACGATTAATTCTTTCCAAACTCCTCCAGTGATTTTGGTCGATTTCAACGCAATGTTTGTTAGCTTTTAATGCTCCAAAAGCGGCACCTAGTGGCGAGGAATGCACTTGCATTAATCCGTGCATCACAAAGGCATTTGGAAATAATTCCAAATAAAAGCAACTCAAGTATTTTTAATCAAATAAAGGCAGCCTTGGTGATCATAAGCGATCCAAAAATTAGTAGTGTTTGCAGCAACTGAAAAACACACAATGTTGACCACTGTTAACTGAATTGGCCCAGTTATTGGGTAATATCACAGTCCCAACAGTTACCTGACGCCATTAGCAGCCCTGTTTTACAGTGTGTGTGTGTGTGTGTGTGTGTGTGTGTGATTCTTAATGACACTCACACAAGTGCTGACATTAACAATCAGTAAACCTCTCAAGACAGTTTCCTGTAGATGTGATGAGGCAGGCCGTTTGCCAGACAGTAATGTTATAAATGCAGGAAATGCGAGTACAACCTCCATGATTTAAATCAGATTCTGGGTCCCTTTCATCTATTTAAGGCCCTTGAGCAGGAAATCTAGACCTCTACCTCCAGATGACCTCGCGTTTGTTCCATTATTTTCCATAGACGTCTGTTACCTTGAGAATCAAGAGGGCAGACTGCTTTGAAACAACTTTAATGTTCTGATTAGAAGCCTGAAAAACAGTATCGGCCAATCAAAACAAAGATTACAGGATTGTCAAACGCAGGTTCAGTTATATGCAATTAAAACCATTGCTTTGGTTAAATCCCTTCACAGAAGACTACAATGTTCTATTCCAGATAAAAATACAAAGAGTAGAAGCAGAATTGTAACAAACAAATAAAATAATTGACTCAAATATGAAAAAAGTGGTCACCAAATAGCTTAGAGTAGCCATAATATCAAAAAAACTAAAACTATATGGGTGAGTAAACGATAGATTTTTCATTTTTTGGGTGAACTATCCCTTTAAAAAATTCCAAATGGATTCTTTCCCATCAAATAGGAATAAAGTGCCTTACATAAGTCATTTTCTAAGCTGTACACATGTTAGGAAACCATAGTGATCCTGCTGTGATGGCTCAACATTCGGTAATCTGCACTGAGTTTAGTGTAAACCTGTATTAAAAGTCAGACACCCACACTGTGAAATCATCCTGGTATATGCGAGAGAGTGGTTGGGATCCATTAGGCACTGTAAATGCTGTAGAACAATTCCATTTTCAGTATATATGTACAGTTTGCATTATAGATTATATGGCTCTCAACTAATGTTGACCACAATAGTAAATAGATAAAGTGCAGTCATTATTTCAGAAAACAACAATGCAATGAGATATGAACTGAAGAGATAAACTGCATTGCCTGAACTGGAATGTGAATTCTAGGTTTAACTTGTCTTCCTCTGTTGCTCTTTTCCTGGGAAAAAAATATAAAACTGTACCAATAAAGGTAAGGCTGCAATTTTTTCTTAATAAGATATCTGAGAACATACATGTCTCCAAGTGATCATTTACTGTGTATTAGATATGTGTATTAATATGTACTGCTCTTGCTCTCTGTGTTTAAGTCTGTTATGGAGGTTACATCTTATCTTTGGGATAGGAACATTAAGATGTTTAATCAATACACTATTTACAGAAACGCACTTTTAGAAGGCAATTCGTTTCAGTGCCAGCACTATAGTCAAACAACTAGAATCTATCAAAATCTTAAAATGAGTATTTTCTATTTTCCTCTTTTTAATTTTCTCAAAGTAAATCTCAAAGAATAAAATCAATTCTGGGCTCTTTATTCATCCCAAAGTCAAAAAAGGAGAATATATATACATATATATATATATATATATTCAAAAGATTAATTATGATTCATCTTATCCAAAATAAATGTTTTTGTTTACAAAGTATGTGTGTGTGCAGTATATATATATATATATATATACACACACTCATGCATGTACATGTTTAAGAAAAATGTTACATTTATATATATTAATTATATGCATGTAATACAATTCATAAATTGTTTTTGTTTACAAAATATATGTGTGTACTCTGTATTTCTTATTATGTACACATAAATACACACCTACATTATAAAAAAAAAAAACATTTACATGAATCAAATGCATATATTTATATTAATATAATTTATAATAATATATATTTAATATATATATATATATATTTTTTTTTTTTTCTTCTTAAATATATACATGCATGTGAGTGTATTTATATAAACAGCACACACATAACATTATGTACACAAAAACTTTTATTTTGGATGGGATTAATCGTTGCCCAGAACTAAAATGATTTCATTATGCAACATATCAATTAGGATTTTTCCCTTTTGATTTTGAGATGAAATATAACTCCGATATCATCGCTCTTAATGCTTTGAAGAGCCTGAGTGTTTGTCTATGCAACTGCAGCAGGTTTTCTCTTCCTCCCAGCCCCGATTACACCAGCTAAGGATGAAAACTGGCTACTACAACCTGCATCTGAGCACCAAGCTGTATCTAAGCGGAACTACAGAGGCACAGCAAGGTCACAGGGAATCCCTGCTCTCAGCACAGCGGTCACAAACTCGCACAGGGTGGTCCCAGCCACGAGAGGGCACTGGCCTGGTCTTCATCGAGCAGTTCCCACACACTCCCTGACCGCATGCCCGGCAGTGGTGCTTGGACATGCTGGGGGTGAAGGGTTTATTACAGCTGTGGCACTGGGTGATCTCATGGTCTGGGGTCCAATAATCTGGTCTCGCGACTCCCTTTACGAAGCCTGAAAAGAGGTTATGTTGTTTAAGGGGTCATATTATTCTGTGTGTTTGGTGTAATGCAATGTGTTTATGTGGTTTAAGTTTTAAAAAACACATTATTTTCCACATACTGTACATTATTGTTTCTCCTCTAAGCCCCGCCTCTTAAAATGGGTCGATTTGAAGCTCATCATTCTAAAAACAGCGAGGCGTGCTCTGATTGGCCAGCTATCTAGTGCACTGTGCTGTTTTAGGGGGGCGTGGACAAGTCATAACTTTTATAAAGAATATCTCTTAGGTTTTGAGACTTTAATCTTTGCAACTTTAGGGATCTTATCTATGCACTAACAGCTTTGCAGGTTCTAAAGAGAAAGGAAACTTGAAATCGCATTTTATGACTACTTTAAAAATAAAAAAAAACCTGCATAAACATTGTGATTCCCTAGTGTAAGTTCACACACTAGGAGTATATTGGTAACACTCACATAGGGGGTAGTCCACTGCGGTGGAGACCATATCCAGAGTGGACTGAGCCACTTCTGTCACTCTGCGGGCGACTAGCGTCCGGGGTTCTGTAACGGCCACTGCAGGAGAGAGAATGTAATGTTTCAGCTCAGCAAACCAGTCAGCATCCCATGCTGAGACCATTAAAAACTGTTTTGTACCCTGGAGGATATTGCTTATGTTTTTACAAGGTCAAAAATTCTGCAAGACGCAATGCATATAAGAATTGGTGAAAATATGTTGACAATAGAGTAAAAGTATTAAAACCCATAGAAATGAAGACTTTTAAGACTCATCTTCTGAATAATAAGAAGAATTCACAGTTACATTAACTAGATTTAACTGGTGTAAGTAGAGTTTCACAGTCAAAAAAATCTGCCCAAGGTTATTTTTGGTTGTCAGTATTTCGGATCTAAATAACTAGACTGCTGCAGAACTGAGAAAGAAGTGTGAGAAACCCTTTTACCCTTTGAGTAGCAGACATATTGTAACAAAAAGTCAAAAGCACATAAAAAGCATAAATGCAACTATTGGATGCTTCTAACCGATATAACATTTTTAGCTCGCATATTATGTGTGTGTGCTGTCTATATTTCTTATGCATATGTAAATACACACTCATACAGTATACATTTTGAAAATATTTACATGTATTTAAATGTATATATTTATATCAATACAATCTATATTATATAGAAATATGTTTCATTTATCATAATATTTTAAAAGGTTTGCTGCCTGATCAAAATATGCTATGTTAAAAAAAAACGTTTTTTTAATAGAAAAATACAAAGCCTAAGTCGCATTTTATTATTTAGTTGAGAAACAGGCACGCAAAATAAACATATAAACAATAAACAATAAACATAGGCCATAGATTATATTTCTAGCCTAGTGTTATTATGTTTTTCTCCGCTCGCAGAAGCACTGCAGGTGCATTATGAGTTATGATGTGATCATGTGGATCCTCATGTTCTGTTGTTTGAGGACGGCTCATTGTTTCAAGATTTTGATTCCCTAATTTATTAACTTATTTACCGTTAAAGTGTGTTTTTAAAAGAGAACAATGTCCTCACCCTGTTTAGTGTGTTGGGGTCCTCCCTCCCGATAACAGGCCTCACACACTCGTACAGGGGTGCCGCCCCAGCCCCTCTCGGGCACTGGCATGCTGTGAGTGGAGCAGGCCTGACAGAAACCCTCCCCGCATGCCCGACAGTGGTGCTTCCTCTCCGCCTCCTCAAACGGTCTCTTACAACCATGACATTCCTGAACAGACAAACATGATATTTGTACATAATAAACAATAGATTTCTTCTCTTTGACCTGTTCCTATATAGTACAACAACTCACAATTATTTCAGAGTTTGGTTTCCAGTAGGGTGGAGCCACCTGGTCCGTGAGCCAGGCAGCGACGGCTTTAGTTGGGCCTGAGCTGTATTCTGTCACTGACTGGATTATGTAATTCATTCCATCCAAAACCCGCTGAGCAGCATTTTGATGGTCCGTCTGGAAAGCATCGGTCTACATGCATACAAACAACATTAACCACTGTGAGCATCATGGATGGGAAGACAGAAAAACAACTCACCCCCTGCCAGACATGCTTGACCTCTGGCCGCACCACACCGCTCTCTGGATCCTGGTTGCCCATCCAGTACTGTCTGCTGCGGTAGATGATGCCACAGCTGGCACACTCTAAAACATAGCTGTAGAGCAAGACTGGTGTTTAGAGCATGGACCAGCTTCAGAGGCTAATTTCAGTAAGAAAACCATCTTACTTACCCTGACCATGCATATTTGGCTAGACCAAGCCATTGGTTATCTGTGGAGGCAGATGTTTTCGGTATGACGATCACTTCTCTTCCGCTCTCATAGCACCTCTGCATGTATAAAAGAAATGATTTATCTATAGCAACAAATTGAGAAATCCAATCCATATAGGACAGTTTCTGCAAACTGATTCATCTAAAACCTCAATTAACAGAGGAAGTACGTGGAAAATCTCTAATCTAAGCGCTAAGTGTGAGTTTTGTTCACACAAAATGAATATGAATAGTACAAGAAAAAATAAAATGAACAAACTAAAAAAACTAAGGTTCATTAGTTAACATGAACTAAGAATGAACAATACTTTATTGTTTACCTTTTTAATTATTTTTTATTACCTTAGCTAAAGCTAATTTCAGCCTTTACGAACGCTTAATTAAAATCACAACTTAATGCACTGTGAACTAACATGAATAAACAATGAATTATTGTATTGTTATGAACACTAACAAAATGAATAAACACTTTAATAAATGTATTTTTCACTTTTTGTTTACGTTAAATACATTAACTAATGTTTACAAATGACACCTTATTGAGTGTTACCAGAAAAAATAAATATATATATGTAAATAAAAACAACATTAAACAAAAAAAAAACCCAAAACAAACAAATCTAAAGCAAATACAAAAAAAGTAGCAAAACAAAACAAAAAAATAAAAACTAAACTAAAAGTTAAAGCGCACAAAAAAGTAAAAATACAGAAAACAATGAAAAAGTAACTAAAAGAAATAAAATTAACAAAAAAAAAAAAACTAAAAAAACCCCCAAATACATAAAATAAAATAAATACAAAAACATAAAAAAAACTACAGTAAACAAAAACAAATAAATAATTGAAAAACACAAAATAAAACTAAACTAATCAAATTAAAAATGCTAATTTAAACCAAAAACAAAAGAAATAGTGAGTTCTTACCTTACAAATGAGAACTTTATTGTTGTATTGGTGGGCATACTGGCATAATCCATCGGCCATGTGAGAGACGCCGTCTTTCTGGTGGTTCATCCCGTTCTTACATCGAACACTAAAGCCACGGAATTATCGAGAGGTTAGTTATGATTCAGTAGTTCTTGAGCACTCCTGAAGAGTACTGCTCTATTAAGTCATGCGCAAGCTAAAACAATACCAAACGACTCAACAAACCATCTAATCACATTCATGTGCAACTCATTTCCATATATAACTTTTGCATGCTGAACAGAGATCTTTATAACTGCGAATCATCAAATTATGAAGCGGCTCAGTGTTGATGTGATGAAATTAGAGTCTGATATGTGACATCGCAGCAATTTTTTCAACATAACTCGAAAGGAAAAAACTAAAACGACATTCAATCTACAGCTCGGAGTATTTGTGGACTTACTTGCAGCTGAGGCAGACTGAAGGGCAAGTGAAATATTCATCAGGAAAAAAGGAGCATATGCTGATTTTGTCATCTGAGATGTCGCCACAAAACCTGTTGCTCAAGGCCTGAGAGAAAGTAGAACAGTGAAGTCCAGTGAAGCGCATTTTCAGAAGCATGCTCAGTGGACAAAGGTGAACACACGCATGCATACACTGACCCCAAAAAGCACTTTAAGACACTTGAGTCACTACCATTCAAAAGATTTGGTAAGATGTTTTTAAAAGAAGTCACCATGTTTACCAAGGCTGCGTTTATTTGATTTAAAATATGATAAAAACTGTAATATATTGTAAAACTCTATTTTAATATATTTTAAAATGTCGTTTGTTCTTGTGATTGAAAAGGTGAATTTTTAGCAGCCATTATGTCACATGACCCTTCAAACATCTTTTAAATATGCTGATTTGTTGATTTTATTGGTGTTTTCACCAATGCTGTCAAATAGTTCATTGCGATTAATTACAAAAATATTTTTTTTGTTCACATAATTTATATTTATTATGCATATATAAATACAAACACATACAGTATATATTTTAAACATATCTACATGTATTTGCAAGTACATATTTATATTATTTATAAATATTTTCAAAAATATAAACAACACTTTTCTTAAATATATACATGCATGTGTGTGTATTTATATACGTAATATATAAGCAATACATATATGTTACATATTTTATGTACACAAAAACGTATTTTGGATGCGTTTAATCGTGATTCGTTGTTTTACAGCATTATTTTTTATTTTTCTATTTTCACCTTAGCATAGTTGTTTTATGGTTTTAGTTTTCAGTTACTATAATAACTCCGGTGCTCTAAAAAAATTTCTTATTATTTTCAATCACTCTACTTAGTATCACAGTGAAATGATTTTCATACCAACAGAAACGCCTAAAGAATAGCATTTATTGAAAATAGAAATATTTAAAGCCACTATTCTGTACTATTTAAAAAAATAACAAATTCAATGCAATCTTAGTTAATCAGTGTAATGTAATACATTTAAATGTAAAAAATGTTACATTAACCCCAAACTTTTGAACATCTGTGTATGAAATGTATATGTTAAAGTACAGAGTAAAAACGAACCACTTTTATGTTATTCCCTTTACTTTCAGTGTATTAAAAATAACACTGTGAACATTCTGCTAAACTACCTCTTTTATGACTACGGCATTGTTTTTTTGACTACTCCTTTAAAAACACACTAAAAACTGTAATTGCATATGATGCAAAATATGAAAGTGTCTTTTAGTGTCTAAATTCTTTTTAGGGTCGCTTTACACACACACACACACACACACACACTCACACAAAGCAATGTACCTGTAATGCACTGAACACGATGGCAGGCTGGCGCGGGGCTCGCTGTGATGTGTTGTTCACCTGCTGATTGACTATCTGCTCTAACTGTGAGTAGTCTGTAGGGGGGGCCACAGTTTTGGTGCCCACGTACTGAACAGAGCTGAAGGCGTCTGTGCTCTGGCCCAACTCATGGAAGCGCTTTTGCAGCTGTGTGTCTGCTTGTCCCGGGACAGAAACATCTGGATAAACAAAACCAAACCCATATTTCTCACGCCTGACACGCTTCATCGGATGCCACCAATTGAACAGTTTCAAAATAAAAAAAAAATGAAAGAAGTTTTACAGGCATTTCAAATTGTAACTCTGTTCCTGTTCAACGATTTACAGCATGCTGAAAACATGGAGTTTACCCACGGGCATAATTATAGGTATTGTGATCTTTGTGATACTCCACACCTGAGTCACCCTGTCTAGGGATTTTCCTACAATCTGTGTAAGATAACTAGTTGCTTAACCATTTAGTTTTACTTTCTGGCAAATGATTAAAAATAAAAAAATGTGTTTCTTTGACAATGTGTCCCAAAAAGGAATCTTTTACAGAAGCAATATAACACCTGAAGATACAATATTGTATTATATCTTATTTTATATCTTTTTAATAATTAACAGTATATTTTATATAAAATATAATTTATAAATTTAACTATTAATTCAGTTTTTAATTTTATCACCTGATGCTATAATTCCCGTTCAATGTTAGTGTGTGTATATATATATATTACTATATACTTATATACTTATTCTGAGGGTTAAAGATGTGACTACAGAGAAACAACGAAACCAATTGAAATTCTCGTCACTAAGCAGACAGAAATAAAAGCAGGAACGATGAAACAACTGAGTTTGAAAAAGAGCCTTCGGTTCGACTCACAACTTGCATTTTTCCTGCGGGATTCTCCTCTAGTCTGAAATTCAGGACTTTTTCAAAGACCCCCCTGGCTATGTGTTTAGGTCCCATGAGTGTGTGCAGACCCGAGTTTAAACAGCAATCCCTCTGCCCCCAGGCTAGTCGTACAACAGCCTTTGGCAACAACATGTATCAGAACAATGCTGTATTCATATTGATAAACACTGCAGGCCTTGTAAACTGTGAAAGTCTGCTTGCTCCGACTTACCCTGACCTAACAGCTGAGTGCGAAAAGTCTCCTGAAAGACCATAACAGCAGGTCCCAGGCTGGAGAGAGGCACATCCAACCCGCAGCGACTAGATAGAGCGCGGAGCTCAGGTGTGAAGTGCTTCAGGTAAGCGGCCGATGCGCTGCCGAGGAACTGGAACATGTCGTTGTGCAGCCTCTCGGCCCGCGTGCGGTAGATGACCACGTCCGATACGGCCAGAACCTTCAGCAGCAGACGCATCCGTCGGTTCTGATGATTGGCAGCCCCGAGCAGCCCCTCCGTGTCCAGCACGATCAGGTTCAGATGCGGCTCGTAAGCGGCCCATACGCCCACCGTGCATGAGGACGGAGAAGGAGACGTGACGAACACCTCCTCACCACTGAACAGCACGTGATTGAGCGTGTGGGACTTGCCGTCGCCCGTGTTACCGAAGATAGAAAGCACTTTGACTACTTGAGCAGCGCTGCAGCCCAACTTCTGCAAAAACTCTGCTTCGTTCTTCACCTGGAAGAGAGAGTACAAAAGAGATCAGATAGATTCTATCTATCTATGTATCCATCCATGTGTTATCTATCTATCTATGTATCCATCGATGTGTTATCTATCTATCTATCTATCTATCTATCTATGTATCCATCGATGTGTTATCTTTCTATCTATCTATGTATCCATCGATGTGTTATCTATCTATCTATCTATGTATCCATCCATGTGTTATCTATCTATATCTATCTATCTATCCATGTGTTATCTATCTATCTATCTATCTATCTATCTATCTATCTATCCATCCATGTGTCATCTATCTATCTATCTATGTATCCATCCATGTGTCATCTATCTATCTATGTATCCATCGATGTGTTATCTATCTATCTATCTATCTATCTATGTATCCATCTATGTGTTATCTATCTATCTATGTATCCATCGATGTGTTATCTATCAATTTATCTATCCATACATCTATCTATCCATCCATGTGTCATTTATCTATCTATCTATCTATCTATCTATCCATCTATCTATCCATCCATCCATCCATGTGTCATCTATCTATCTATCCATCCATCTATCTATCCATCCATGTGTCATCTACCTATCTATCTATCTATCTATCTATCTATCTCTCTATCCATGTGTCATCTATCTATCTATCCATCCATCTATCTATCCATCCATGTGTCATCTATCTATCTATCCATCCATCCATGTGTCATCTATCTATCTATCTATGTATCCATTGATGTGTTATCTATCTATCTATGTATCTATCCATGTGTTATCTATCTATCTATCCATCTATCCATCCATGTGTCATCTATCTATCTATCTTTCTATGTGTCATCTATCTATCTATCTATCTATCTATCCATCCATCCATCCATCCATCCATCCATCCATCCATCTACCCAGAAAAAAAAGAAAGAAAAAGTTTTGTTTGAATTTATTGAAATTTAGTTTTTAGTCTTCTGAGCCAAAAATAAATATCACTCATTTCCCCCTAAATTAGGTCAGCTTAATTTACCCACTAAAAAGTAATTTAGTGTAACAATCTTTAAAAAGATTAATCACTTTCACTCCAAATACTAATTAGTTGTAATTCACAACGAATAATTCAAATTAATGTAATTTAACTAATTATTTATTTATTTATTTACATTTAGCACTATCCTAGCTTTTACCCATTTTTTATTTCTTTAAAACACAATAAAATGTTATATGCTCCCTTATTCTTTTATATATTTTAACATGTACAAACCGAATTAGCATGTTGTTTAAATGTTCACATGCATATTGTATATTATACACTAAATGACAATGTTACATCATTTTAACCAATTTTTGACATTTTATTCTCCAAAAAACATATCTGAAACCTTAAAAGTAGACACTTTACTTACACTTAATGTGCTTTCTATGGACATACATCACTTTTGTACATTTCTGTCTGATATGGACATTTTAATGTTTTTGTCCCATGTATCTGTCTATCTGTCTTTCTTTTTGCCTACCATCCATCCATCAATCATATGTTTAAGCAATAATGTATGTGCAAATGGAACAATAACACGATTTAGACAAACACAACCATTTAGACCAATATATTAAAAATGAACAATTGTGAACAGAGATAACAACGTTTAACAAAAAACCTCTGACCTCTTGAATAGGCCCTACATACCTACTCATGCACAAATAACAACGACTTAATGCTCTCAAACGAAGCAGTTCTGTGAGTTTCTATTTTAGATGCACGCAGAATTTTAATTCTAATTCTAATCAGTGCTATTGGATGTTTTCTGCTGTAATTTCACAATGAGTTTGCAGAATTCTGTGTTAATGGTTCCTCTTGGATGCCTGCCCCACCTATCTGTCTGCCTGTCCATCACCATTTGTAAGAATCTTAAAGAGACAGTTCACCTAAAGTGACAATTATGTCATCACCAATGATGCATGAGTCATCCTCCCTTTTTTGTTCCACTAAAGCAAAAAAAGTAATATGGGTTTGAAACAACAAAAGAGTAAGTGCATAATGAAGTTTCATTTTTGGGTCTCTACACATTACAATCACTCATTGTCCACTGTCTAGCTCGTAGATCACAGCGAATAGCTGCTACTACATTCGTATACCATGGTATTACCAAGGTACATCTGAATATCATGTTACAGCCATTATAAAGCACTGAGATCATTCAACGCTGTGTTGACAGATGCACTGTAGCATGTGGCACAATCTAAACAATCCCTTGATATAAGTTTATTGATCAATGGCTAAAGATGTAATGATGTAAGCGCACTGACAGTTTAGGATTGGTTTATCTGTTTGTTATTTAAATTATAAACACAATAGTTAGTTATCAGCGTGCTCGTGAATTGACCTGTCAAAGTGTTTAAAAAACAACTAAGACCCTACATGTGCTGTTGACCTAATAGCTTGACGGCTAACACAGAAGCTAACAAAAACAAACCTGCAAGCTTTCGTTTTCGTCCACCAGGAGGAAACTCCGTCCGTCTTCCTTCTGCTCGTCCATTTTAACCGGCCCGAGAAAAATGTCATCCATATCTTTCAGCAGCATTTCAGACATCGTAGAAGATTTAAAACCATCACAACTCCCTGGGAAGCTAGTTAGACTATAACTGTCCCAGGACTACTAGCTGCTGCTACTTTCACGCTAGTTGTTGTTTTTCTAGCTGGACTCAAGAGGGCGCTGTTGCTACTCTATCAGCCGCATTCATTGCGTGTTATTGAGCCTGTTGACGCTCTCTAGTGGCTGTTACGATCAACTGTCTAATCAGTCTTTGTGTGCAGAATACAAAGATATATACTATCCAGGTCACTAAAAAAACTAATTACAAAAAAATATTTTTCCTTGAAAAAGCTCTCACGTGAGCTCATTATTGTATGAATGGTAAATCAAGGTTTTTATGTGTTTAAATTTTGTAAAAGTAGGCGCACATAGTACAGAACTGACATTTAAATTTAGTTTTAAAACTTATTCCGGTGCAATATCTTAAATTAAAAGATTATCTCAAATCTAAAATCCCCCAAAAAATGCACCAATTCTGCAGTAATCCCTTATGAATCAACAGAACATTTTTGTTCAGTCATTCCATAGAGCTTGCTAAGGTTCATTAAATATTTGTTAGCAGGGATCTATAAATATCACATGTCACAGAATGCCTTCAAAGTGGCGCCATTGCAGTTAACTGGACTGAAGAGCCCTTTACAGTCATTCCATGTCTATTAGAGGTCAGTCTGGCTGATGATCTTCACAATTTTTAGATGTGCATGTTTTTCATTGCATAAGCAGAATAAAAGCACACAGCAGAATTATTTTAATGTCATTATCTATTTACAGTGCATGTTTTAAGGCCAGGCCGGAGTAAACTGTTTTTTAAAAAATGCAGAAAAGTTTGTGTGAGGGTTACATTTAGAGGATGAAAACTATTAGTAGCTCACAACAGAAGTCAGTGGAGTTGTGTTAGTGACATATAGCGCACACACATAGCAGGTTAAAACTATGTAATAATGATATTGATCAGTGCCTCTCTCTAAAATATATTATATGTTACAAAGAAAAGAAATATTGACCACAGCTACCCGTCGCTCTCTAAAAATACTTGCAATTATATACGAATAATAAGAAGCTACCAGGATGAGAGCAAAAATACTGACAGACAGTCCAGCAATCCAACCTTGAATTTACAGTAGATGTTTTGGCTTGCCCATCTAAAATCAAGGCGGGATTAGTATACAGTTAACCGCGGTGCATTGTGCTAATTGTAGTACGCGCACCACTGTCTCCTGGCGCCATCAGGGAATAAAAACTACATTTCCCAGCAGCGACCGTCAGCCAGCCGCGCTCCTATTGGTTGACCGATCCAGCCGCAGCCCCAGAGAATGAATGAAATTGAAATTGCTGCTATATTACATGTACAATACCGGGGATCTGCAGTCTTACATTGTATCATTCTATATCAAAATGGCCACAGCGGTCCAAAATCCTCTGAAATCGTAAGTAAAAAATATGTCTATTTTTATGCGTTAAGGAATACATGTCATGCAACGAACTGCTTTCATTCTAATTCACAAATATGCAAACATCTTTAAAAGTATAAAATGCCGGCGAGGTTTAAACTACGAACGCATGTTGAAATGCAATAAATCATAATGCACGCGACGACATTTTGTCATCTGGGCAAATATGGCACGTTGTAAAGTGCAGAGTCTCGGGTGTCATTTCTGCATATGCACAGTGATATGGAGGAATGTTGAGAATGTTGACCCGGCGTCCCTGGCCAGTATTGATCACAGGGAACTTACAGTTGTTGGTATTGGAATCGGAGAGTTCACTGGTCACCGAGTCTCAAGATCAACGATGATCCTTGAACCTTTTTGCTTTTGTGTAATATGATGTCAAACAAAATGAACTGGTGTGCTGTCTGTCAGAGGATAGCATTTAGGTGCAAACCGGAAAATGTTACTGTTTATCACATCAAGCGTTGCATCGCACGCGCTAATCACACACATCAGATTTTACAAATTACATGCATCGTGAATATGATTTTTTAAGTGTCAATTCTGAAGCAAATGCATGCTTAAACGTGACATTTTAGTGGCGCGCAATATCTGATATGTCTTATGCGCCGTTGCATCAGTGCACATTCTGTGAAGTTTCCATTAGATTCCTTTGTGCACACTGACACATTTTTTCGGCGTGCGGCACGCAGACGCCACACGGGCTCTGTGCCAAAAATTGCTTTACATTCGTCTGCTACAGACGGGGACCTTTCGAATGGGGAGACGTGTTTGTATTTGTGAACATGTGAGTGTAGCTTATCTGATAATGAGGAAATTGCACTTGTGCCGGGTTTTAACCCGGGAGGTCGCATCTCTCTCTCCAGTAACTGCCACGATGGCTTACCTGGACCCGGCGAGCTTAAAACATCTACACAACGTTGTATTTTGGTTGCAGTTTGGCGGTATAGCGGTAAACGTTTCCCAAACCTAACCTAATATATAGGCTATGAACAATTATAGCCTATATATTATAGGTTTACAAAAACTATACAAATGTAAAATGTGTATTACGTTTGAAAAAATAAAGAAATAATAATAAAAAAACACAGCCAGGCCAAATTTCACTGCTTGTGGAATGTTAATGATCTATTATTTTTATTTATAAAAATAAAGAAATGAATAAAAACTTAAGTGCAATATTTAGAACTGATGCCACATATTTGACTACGTAAATTATTAATGGTATTAGCTCTGTAACTGAAAAACGACTTTATGCACGATCCACGAGAAATCGCGCGCAAAACCTGCACTAGGGCGGCGCGCGCAGAGAGTTCAGTAGACGGGATGCAGGGTTTTACGATGAAAATTATTCTTACCTATGAGAAATTATAGCATTTCAGTAACTTACCATGTATGAAAAAGTAACAAACGATTGTAATACACGTCAAATAACATTAGGGTTATCGTGCTATACAGGTTACGCAAATTCAAACGAATAGCTTCTAAAAACATGCATTCAGACTCGACCAATTAAGCATGCACAGTATATTGACGTGCGCCTCATCCTACCTACAGTTCCTGCCTCACGTGACTTTTCTGAATGGAAGCCATTGAGATGAACAATATCAAGATCCAGCTCATAGGCCCAATACATTTTTTTAACCAAAAGGTTCTCTGTGTTAGTATTATAGCCTTTTTAATGAACATAAGATAACACAAACTCATAATGAACAATTTATTTATGTTTACATAATACCATAACAAATGTATTATTATCTAGGGCCTACTCATTGTTGTTATTCAAAGCATTAACTGTTGGTAGGCTATACTTTTTTATGCGATTTTGGATGAATATCATTCACAGCACATTGATAGACTTCAGTAGCTCTATCTACTACTTTTCTGTAAAGGAATTTAATTGCTGTGACTCATGTAAGTAACTCCCGAATCTTATGGGTTCTTTTTGGTTTTATCAGTAACTTTGCTGTTGACTGTGGACGGATGTTTTTCATCATGTACAAGGTCAGGTGTGCGTCTTGGTGCAGTTGAGATATTTGCAAGAGAAACATGAATGAACAGAGAGAGGAGCAATCAGCGTCTGAATTACTGTGATGTTACGCTCTTCAATAACCCTCTTCAAAGAACCCAGTTAAAGTGCAGTACTTCTGAAGCCATGAGGAGATATGAGTTGAGGAGCCAATCTAATTTACATTACTGGCTTTTATAAATCACTCATTTTAAGAGATGGTGATTAAATTATGCCTGCCTTGATTGCTGATGATCTGCTAACTGGCATGCCTTCACCAAAATGATGGCATTTTTTTTATTGGGAATCTTTGGAATAGTTTCCCAACGTTCTTGTTGCGTATTTCTCTTTGTTCAGCGCGTCTTCCTCCACTGGTTCTCACATCTCTCTAGTAATTACTCAGGTTCACTTACTGTCTCTATTTCTCCTCTATCTCTCTCAGTCTCCTAAAGTGATGGTGTCCTGTCTCTTCCAGTCATCTCGTAGGATGTGGAATGCGGACTTCTTGGATAGTTATTCCGCTTTGCCTCACCGCTCTGAGAAAAATTAGATCTTTATAATTCTTAAGCCGAAGACTGTCACCCGGTTCTAGATCCTTCCTCCCCATCTGTATACTCAGGCCCTTCTTAATGTTTGTTTGCATAAGCGGCTACAATTCTATAAGGGCGTTTTTCTTCTTCTGAAACTGGTGGGCTGTTCTCTTCATTTCACTTACTCACTTTTTTTTCCCAGAGAGACTCTCTTTGTCTTCAAGAGGAGAGAGAGAGACACAGATAGGTATTTTTAGCTCTATGACCTATTTCTCCAAAGCTACCTAACTCACTGTCAGTCATCACACTGTTGCTCAGGGATCGTATAGTGCACTGTTAGCATCTATAGTCTATATGTAGTGTACTGTGGTGTTGCACTTGAACTTAGGAGCTGTTTAGAAGGTTAGAAAAGCACGGTGTGCTCACTTTCACTCTTTTTCGGGTGAGACACCTTGTGGGAAGATCATCAGATGTGGACTGACTGAGGAAGACAGAGGGAGGGTGTCACTTCCTGATGACTCAGTCTTGTCAGTGTGAACATCTGAGTAAAGTAGTTTGGAGAATAGGAGCTGTTGCTACAATGCAAAGATGTCTTGACATTAGAATTCCTTTTAAACTTACTTGGTAAGTCATGATACTATATTGATATGCCATGAATCATTGTTTTGTGTTTTTGTAATACATTTTTATTTTTCAAAAGGTTGAGAGATGTCTGCATCTAAATTAGCAAATGGAGAATACTTTGGTTTGTGAGCTTAAAAACTGAAATAATTGTTGGAGCTGGTAGCATCGCTGGTAGCAACAAATCCCAATATTATTATTATTAGTGTGGCCCAGATGAGATATAGCATTGATTATAGGTCAATATTTGGCAATTTTGAAATGATCCATGTCAGCAGTTAACAAGTGTTTATCTTGCCTTTTGTTGGTTCCAAATTCATTTGACAGATCCATCAATCGATAGTAAACTATTTTATGTTTCATAATATTGGTGAGTTCTGAGTAAAGGTCAAATGTCCTTTGTCACTCTTTATGTATGGTCTCATTATGTCAAACTGACAGTTATATTTATTTGTTATTTATTTGTTTGTTGTGGGACATTCATGTTTATATTGTGATTTTTTTTCCCCCCATACAAATATTTTGTGTAAATTCTGAGTGTATGTATGTACGCCATATAAAGAGATTAATTGCAATTTTTTTATTTTTTTTTTATCAATAAATTTTTTTAAATTTCAAAAATCATGTTTTTATGATGTTTTGTTGAACAAACCCAACTGAAAATCAAAATCAAAACCCAATTGCAGTTTGACAGGAATTAGCTGGGACGCACAAAACATGATTTTTGAAAACTATTAAAAATTGAATCATCTGTTTCTTTTGGCAAATTGCAGTCAAATTCAGATTAACTCATATGATCTCTTTTTGACAAACAACTTGTGCCCAACTGACAATTAAATTTGGGGCATAGGATGGGACGTTTATATGATGCAAATGATTGCATTTATACAAACACAATCTAAATGAAATAAGAAAATAAGCGATTCTGCTTTCTACGATGTTTTTGCTGGTTTCTTACAAGCCCATGCTCTGAAATGCACTCTTTCAAACCTCTACAATATTCTGGACATTAGGTATTGTTTGTGTCCTTCCATCAGTGTAAGTGTATGGCTTTTTCCCCCCACCCAATTTATCATCTGCCAGGTGAAAATTGTAAGTCTTATGACTTTGAAAAGTAATATCACACCACTCTTCAACAAAGCCACACTATTTGAGATACATCTTCTCCTTACAAGACCATTGTTTGATTGAGAACGACTTGGTTTTTTGATGTCACCAATATGTTGAGCTGGTGGTCTGCAGTGGTTTTACTGCATAACGCAATCAGAGGCTGGCCTGGAGGGAGATCGCCTATAGGGCGGTGACTGTCCCTAGCACTGCCAAACAAAATATATATCCCTCACTCCCACGGCTTACACACAGGAAGGTGGACTTCTGCATCCATCAAGGTGTTAACATCAAATGTCCACTGCATGTTCATGAGCATCCTCGGCCTCGTGAGACTGTTTGTACTTTGTGCTGAGCGCTAGTGTGTGTGTCAGTACGAATCAGAACATGCATTTGGAGCAGAAGAGTCCATTGCTAAATGCATGTCCATCAGAAGAGATTTATAGCTTCTCTTCCTTCGCCGTTATTAGGTGGATAGATCCTCTCTCTAGATTTCAGATATTATTAAAGTGCAGAGGGTCGAAATATTCATCTCTCTACCAGACAAACTGTCCCACTAGCCATTTTTACTAGAGATCCATAGGAATACTCGTTTAAAGCAAACTATAGATGGTCCAAGAGGGAAACATAAAGGCTTAAATACGATCTGCGAAGAGCATCACGCAATATGTGCAAGGTGGAGGGCAAGTTCCAGAGCGCATGTAGGTGAATGCTCACAAATCAGTGGATAGGTCCCCAAATATGTATTTTGCGCAGTGCGAATGGGATATAATAATAAGCAACTGGATCGGCGCTACTAAAATAACCATACAAGTGCACCTGTTAGCATTCCTGTCAGTCGTGCGGTCTTTTCAAGCAGTGGAACATGTGGCAGGACATCAGGTCCATGTTACACCACAGGCAACGATTTATGGGAGCACATAGCCTGCGCCAGCAAACACAGCAGGGCAATTCAATATAGCAGACAAATGCCTCTTAGGATATATGGTTCTCTACTGCAATGAAGGATCTTGGGTATTCCATTTGAGCGTGGATGTTTGTGAGCATCGCGGTCCACGGCGAACCCAGGTGTCTTTGGCAGACAATCTCTGAAAATTCATCGAGCATCTTCAGCATTAACACTTTTGGCGAGTACGTTTCAAATAACTCATTTGGCTCTGCATACAAATGAGATGTTTTGACACTTTTTAAAACTGAAACTCCTCTCGATGCTGATGAATATGGAACTAATTTCATGCTGCTTTGTGCATCCTATTGGCTTTGTGCTGGGTGAACTAGGATGTATTTCCACTAGTGGTTAACTATAGACTTACAATTAATAAATAAATAAAATAATGAACTTACCTCAATACCAACATTTTTCAGCATTTGGTGACATTTGAATGTGAGGCAAACAACTAGTGCTTTATATGTCATGTCTAATAAATGCCATTTTGTCCTCCCAACTATTATTTCTCCATTCCTGGAGAAAAATTAGTTTGAAAACACTTTTTAGTCGAGAAAATGGACTTTGATTCAAATAAAGAGGCTCCCATGCATCTTTATTGTCCATCTCCATCTCTGGAGAAGTAATATACTGGCTTCATTTTAAAAGATTATCCTCTCTTTTCGGCTACTGTATGAAATATGAATAGATTTAATGCAGCACTTTTCAAAGTTGCATTGAAACAGAAATAGTGGCAGATGTTATTTATTTTTTTATTGTGACATACATCATAGTATAAGAGATGATCATAAAAGCAAAACATTTACAACAGGAACTTGGTTGGATTCATCAGTTGTTGCCTGGATTTTGAGATGTGGGCATTTGAAGGATTTAAATGCTAAAGCACTCTTTATAACTATTATATATTTTGGGGAATTTGTGACTAATTCGTATTTGTATTACCTCATTTGTTCGTATGGTCACAGTTAACTCCCTGCTGACTTAGATTTAGTGGTAAAGCATGTTTGTGATCACTTTTTCCCCCCCAAAAAATCATTTTTCCATACAAATTGCATCATTCAAATTTGTCACTTCATAAAATAGTTTGTAATCTGGGCTGCATTTCCAAACAGCATTGTACTCCTCAGTTGATTTCAGAGCAGTTTACAATGATCAAATGCAAAGTTCTGACCAGAAAGCGTAGATGGTGCAGATGGATGGGTTGCTAACACTAATTGGTCACATTCACACTACTTGGCACAAGCTGATTGGTTCATGTTGCATATGCAACCCTCCATCTTCCCCAGCTCCACCTGTATAGATCTGCAAATGGTTCCTGTACTTGCTTTGTTGAAGCAGGAGCAATATACTACAACAACAGTAATAACCAACAGCAGCAGCGTAGCAGATCTATTCTGCCCAAACCAAACACATAAACATTGCCATGTTAAAAGCTTCCAAAAGTTATCATGATAGAACTTATCTCACGCTGGTTTTGAGAAACGTAGACCTGGTTGGTAAATTCTGTGTAAATAAAAACCAAAAACAAATCACTTATCACAAATCATTTAAAAAATAAAGAACGTGTATTTTAATTTAATTCCAACTAGGGCTGCACCATAAATATTTTGCAAAATTTAATGCGCATCTTGTCAGTAAAGTCAGTTCTGTCACTGATATCACTGAGAAGCTGCGCGATGAAACACCCGCGAAACTCAACGCGCAGCTTCTCAGTGATCTACGATTTCCCGCTAATCAAAGAACCGTCTTTACTGATGAGATGCGCATAATAGATCGTACGATATATATCGTCCAGCCCTAGTAAATACCACCAGGTGCGTGATTTCACATTGAGTCACATTTATTACACAGAGCCGTTGTTCACAAAATTAACCTGACCTAGGTCATGTCACGTGGTACATCTGTCACTGGTCCAAGTCGTAACTCTTAGAACGCTCCAAGTTCACCGGTTGTATTTACCTTTTCGGAATTACCACATGATGTGAAGGCAGCTTTAATTTCTTGTTGTTCCGACAATGTTTTTGCTTCAATTTTAAAACGGTGTTTAGACTGCAAACATTGTGCATTTTGGTGTGAGTTTAGGTTTGTACATTTAAAAACTTATACTCTCTTTGTAAACTTCAAAAATATAGTTGGTCTGTAACATCGCCAACTACTGGCCTGGCATGCACAATACAGCGTTTTTAGTCATTTTCATAAGTACACATGACAATCACTGTACACAAAACTTTTCGAAAGCGCAAAAGAGAAGCATTTCTGTTTTTAGCACAACTGTTCTTGTGTAAACCTACTCCTGGTCTAACAATACTGGCTCTCCACTGTAAACCAAAATCAGCATGCACTTTCTTTTAAGTCGATGAGATTTATAAATGTTTATGTAACATTTGGCCTCGGCTAATGCAGGGCTGAGTTTTGACTATGCATCTGTTAATGTGCCGCAGTTCTTCCAGTCCTCAGTAAGCTAGTCTTCAGCAGGCTGGAGGAAATGCACCAGCACATCTGTAGAGGCAGAGAGGCAGATGAAGAAAGAAATGAGATAAATCATTTGACTGGGTAGTCTAGTGAAAGAAGAGGGAGGGGTAGCGGGGCGGATGACAAAAAGGGAGAGGTGCTCGAGGAGGTTGCTATTGCGAAATGTAATCTACAGTACTGGTGGGGGATGGGCATGCCAATATCCTCTCTTAACAGTCCTAAGCTCATGGAAATACAGTGTTAGTCAACCTCCACCATCAGTGGCACCATCCACAGCAATTCAACATGGTTACAAGTCCTTTACACCCACATGTGACGCCGAGATCCACTTATTAAGAAGTACCATAGTATTCTTTGAAGTGCCCTGGACTGCTGGTTCGAATATGGAAATCATTCAGTCTATGGTACTGCCATCTGGTACTGCTGCAGTGTTTTTTTTTGTTTTTTTTTCACGCTTATGTAAAGATTTGATTTAAATTATGATCTGGCACATTTCATGAAGACGGTGGACTTTACGACTTTTTAAACAAGCTTAAAGGCCCAAATCTCTCTATAATATTTTGAAGAAGTATTATAGGCTACATGTTGGATAAACTACTATAAAATGAACATTAAAAAAAAACGGTCAGCTGTCACAGCCACATTGTCCAAGAATGTCAGTTGTAACTTAATGTGATGAACTGATAATCAGTTCCTTGTAATAAAATGAATAAAATTACTACTAATGTTATGATAATAATAAAAAACATATCAAAATATTTTGCATGCTGCCTATTCCTTGTTACAAGAAATGTTTGTTACCTTCTTTAATATTAATATAGAATTAATATTAACATAGGATCTTTTTTTTTTTGCGTTAAACAAGGTCAACCCTGTGATGCAAGTGATTTTAATCTAAAATCTTTTTTCTTCAATTAATGGGAAGCTTACATTTATTTGGCACTACATTATTTAATGTTAATCGTCAGAAGCTATGGTTAAAAAACTACTTTGGCTGTTTCACAGTTGCTGAAAAAGTGATATTGAAATATTGAGATATTTTGTGTCTTTGAAACATATTGTTAGTATAAAAATGATGATTTTCTTTCTGTGGCTTTGGAGCATCTACATTTTTTTTATCTATAAAAGAATATTGCACATGACAGTTTCACTATATATTTGTTGTGTTATATATTGTGGTTGATTTTTCAAGCATGTGTGTGTACGTGTGTGTGCATTCATTATCTTGAGATTCTTGTCTGGTATTTTACTGACACGCTGCAGCCTCTAGAGGGAGCTCTCTGTTACTTTTCAAAAGGACATCCGTTAATTGAGACTAATTGGCACTGTAGGGAGTTTTCTGGTAATGTAGTGAGTATAATGAGGAATACACCAATAAGTTTTAAAACAGATTTGGACAACATCTCCCTCTGCCTCCTCGCTGGTTTCAATTAAATAGGCTACAGAAGAAGAGCTAATTTTGGAGGTTGTTCTATTTTGAGGGTCATAGTTGAGCTTTGCACAGGAGTGACAGTGTGGATGCTGGAAGCTATATGCGCTCCTCTCCAATCCTCTTTTTTCCTTCTCACCCTTCTCTTGAGGTGCTTTTTTGTCCTTTGTTTAGCAAGTGTGTGTCTGTGTTTCAGCCTGGCTTTCTTTGTGTAATTATTACATGCATTTATATTGTGTCAAGTCTGCGTTATCAATGCAGAACACATTTTATTACAGGAATTGACAGCTCTCCTTAAAAGCTTTAGATGCAAATAGGCCTCTTAAGTGGACAGAATCTACTAAAAATAGCTCTTAGAAATAATAAATTATAATTTTTAGATTTTGTTTTGATATATGCTGCCAATATAGCAACACTGTGAACCAAACTCAAATGGAATGAAAATACAAGAGTAATTGTCTCAGATGTATCTGATTAGATCTGTGCTTCATTTGTCACTGAAGCCTGGCCTGAATGGTTTTGTCCAAATTGTCCCTCACAAAAAACATGGACCCTCGCTTCTATTAAAGAAATCCATAGGTGGTCATCCCCAATCGAACACTGGTCACCTCTGATACGAGGAGCCGTGATTAAATTACACAGAGAACTGCAGGGAACAGTGTTGATGGAGAAAATTGGAATTCAAAGTGTTCGGCCTACTTTCAGACTGCATTCCATATGGCCAGCTTTCACTCGTCTTCCAGCAAGACACGTTTCACAGCTTTCAAGGCCACCGCAACAGTATAATATAATGAGATTGTGTATAAAAAAAAAAGAAGAAGAAGCAAACAAACTGAGAGCGGCCATTTTCTACAGCTGTCAACTTATTACTGAAAGCCAGACTTGTTCCACTAGCAGCACACACAGGAGCGAGGTGATGGAATGGAGAAGGGGGCTTGACGGCTCTGTGCTCAGACTAGAAAGAGGCAGAGGGGGGAGGGGGCAGAGGATTGAACCTCAGGGGTGAGTTGCTTTGCATTTGTGTCTTTTTCGCTACCCATTTCCTTCCAAGGCTTTCAAGTCTGGGCCCAAGTCTACAGCGCAGACACTCGCTTTAAATGGAAATTATTGGAAAGAAATGATTTGCTTTCTGTCAACGTGGGTCAGAGTTTGCAGAATTTGTGCTTACGAGTCAACAGTCATGTGTGGAGGAAAAAGACAAAAAAAAAAAAACAACTACGTAAAAATTATAATTACATTTGTTCTACACACACACACACACACACATTGGTTTTGAACAACTTGCCCCACCCACAAAGAGTACATTTCCACGTGGATTACATCATGTCGCTTAGTTTAAGTAATGATAAACAATGTTTAACGCAGTGTTATGCATTATACAATGCTGAAGTTCACAGGTGTGCCTGATTCGCTTACAAAAGCAAATTGCGAGCTCTTTCCACGGTAGTCCTTGCAGTAGTTGACGTATTCTCTCAGAAAGCACCTCTAGTAATGTCAGAAGGTGTAGTTTTGGTACAAGCTCTGCAAATCGCTGTAGCGGTAGACCAATCATAAAGGACTGCGCCATCTGACCAATCACAACAGTGAAAGCTCACGGAAAGGAGGGGTTTAGACAGACTGATTCTTCGAACTGCTTCACACGAGTCGTTTCCGAATCATTTAGAAATGGGGTAAAATGAAATCTATTTTTGGAGAAAACTAAAGGGTTGTTTGACCTTGCATACATAAAAACCTGTTTTAAGAAACTCCTAAAGCAACATTAGCCACCTTTAAAATGGCATAATAGGGGCACTTGAATGTAAGGCAATGTACTGTATTAATGACAAATTGATGAAAAGTGCCAACCATAATGAAAAATGCACTGAATCAGAATTGGGCACCAAACTATCTGTATTTTTCCTCCTGCTATGCTGTCTCATTGGTCAGTTAGATCAAAGCGAGATCATAACACTCAGCATCAACTATCTGAAGGCTAAAATCGAATTTACACACACAACCGCATACATAAACAAACACACACACACTCTCTGACCTTTCGCTCCTTCTAAGCGTAGTTTTACACACAAAGAATTGAGAGCGCTTCCTCATGGCACACTGGCATACACACTTTTTCCCTGTGGATGCCATTCCTGGCCGGCTCTGCCCGCACACAAGCCAAACTCTGGTTGAGTTGCTTCAGGCTTTTGCTTCCTCTTATTGATTTTTTTTATATTAGCAAACCTCACCCATTCCTCCATTCTTCCTCCAAGATACCTAATGCTTTGGAGCTCTCATATAGCGTGAATACAATGACTGCAAATAATGCATCTCTCTGTAACGTAGTTAAAGAGGCAATAAGACGTGTTTTCCGTTTGCTATTCTTGTAACGTCTTTTCCTTTCAGCTGTAAAACTGCAGCACGCTGCTGCCTTATGTTGTTTGTGTGGCAAATCAGAAAGAAGTCAAGGTATCCAGATCCTAGTTTCAGACTCAGATACCATCCAGGCCAGTTAATCAGTTGGGACACATTTAAAAAATGGTTTTGTTCCACTGTTCCTTTTAAGCAGATATGTTTTGTTAAAATAACACGAATACATTTAATTTTCCAATTAAAACACCATTGTATTGTGTTCAATTAACTTAAACTTAAATCGTCAAACTTACGTAAAGGGTTTAATTTTGCCATTCAACAAAACCCCCAAAAACCTGGATATGATGATTTCCAACGCACAATGAAGACAGTGCGGAGGTGCATCGTGGCGTCTAGTCAGGTAAGACAATCTAAAGTTTTAATTGTGTTAAGGCAAAGTCTTTTCTGTTAGTGTTTTTTCTAGTATGCTTTTAGTGTTTTGTTTTGCAGTCGAATAGTTAATGTGTAACTGTTGGAGCGCCATTATAATATCGCAGGTTTGGGAGATAAGCGTTTTCCATTTTATTAATGAAATACGAGCAGTTAACTAAAGCCTCTTTCTACCCTACTCAGTTAGCTAAAGCAAATAATGCCACATTCGACTCGTGCATACATTTTAACATTTCATCTGAAATTCCTCTTTTATAACAGAATGCAGTTGATCACAGGTTTCTTACCTCATCGCTGCCTAACTTTGGCGTAATGAAGGAATGTTACAACTTTACTGACGGGGAAAACACAGTTTTGGCAAAGGTAAGTAAAGCCTTTTCATCATTTCTTAACAGAAGAATGGTTTCCGCGGGTCCTTAAAATGTCTTAAATTTGACATTAGTTGGATCAAATTTAAGTCCATGAGTTAATAAATGTTACAAATTCTTAAAGGTCTTGAATTTGGGGGCAAGAAAGACAAGAATGCCATAAAGTTTAATGTGACGATTACACTTAAAAAGGCTATGATTTCATTGAATAAATGTGAGCGACAAGTTTCAAAGTCCTGTGCTGCTTTGTGTGCTGTTGTTACCTGGGAAACCGTTATATAGGTTTAGAAGCATCACCTTCTGAGAAATAGTTATTTAGCATTTTCAGTTTTTGTTAAAGCATTGTTAAATGTGAATGTTTTTAGCAGTTTGCCAAAAGTAATCAGTTTTATTTTTAGGATTCAACTTAGAGTCTGTCCACACGGAGACGCATTTCGCTGAATACGTATAAATTTTTTAGCGTATTGGCGTTTCGTCCACACGGATCCGGCCTTTTAGGTGACTGAAACCGCTTTATTTTTATACCGGGTCCCAAAGTGGATAAATCTGACAACGACACCCTTGCGGTTTCGTGTGTACAGCTAATCCGTATATTTTGTGAAACGATGATGTCATCAAATCACGTGTCGGCTGCGTCACACGACTTTGTCTTCTTCTTGGTTCGTATACAGCGCGCAAGGTTTTGCGCATGCTCAAAGTCTTCTTCTCCGTTTATAGTGTATCTCTATGGGAGAATTAGAGCGCCCCATACTGGTCTGGCATATATACTACACCGTTTTCAGCGGTTTCATGTTTACGCGAATTTTTTTTAGAACGAGAAAAAAAAAATGATCGTACAGGGAACGCACCGGCTTCGTGTGGACGGAGTCTTAGACTAATCTACATTTTAGTATAGCTGAATTTAAATAAAAATAATTATAACCAGTCCTAAAGTAAATTGTTTGCTAACCGACTGTCTTAACCTTTTATGCAACCAGCCCCAGGTCTTAAAAAGGTCTTTTAGTTTTAAATATCTTTTTACATATCCTGCAGATAACTTGTAATATAATTTTGTTGACTTATGTTACAATCCACGACTAGCCTCAGCACGGTAACAGTATTTTTGGTTGTGAACATGGCGTTGTGTTCATAGTATGACTTCAAACGGGACAGTACTCTGAGCCGTTTACACTAAACATACGCTCCAGATATGTAATCATGTCCACCCGCTTGGAATGATAAACATTACACTATTCATCACTCACACAAATAAATCGTTGTTGTTGTTTCAACCCAAAATGAAAATTCTGTCATTAATTACTCACCCTCAATGTTGTTCCAAACCTGTTATACCTTCGTTCATCTTCAGAGCACAAATTTAGATATTTTTAATGAAATCAGAGAGCTCTCTGACTCTCCTTAGACAGCAATTCATCTGAAATGATCCAGATTCAGAAAAGTAATAAATACACTGGTAAAACAGGATGTGACATCTGTGACTCAACTTTAGTTTTGCGACACTACAAGAATACTTTTTTTTTTTTCTTCAAAGGAAACAAAAATAATATAATTCACTTAACCATTCTTCTCCCCACCATTTTGGAGAGTATCACAATTATTAGTATTTTTGATGTTTTTTTTTTATAGAGTACGTAGGCTTTCCCTGAAGTGTAAATAACACCTTTGAGGTTTGGGGTCAGGCTAGTAAAGTGACACACAGCAGTCACGATTGTAGGTATGTAGTAGGTAGTAGGTATATGATAGCACTGTATACTTGATATAGGCTTTTGCTCTATTTGTTTACCTTTTTTATAATTATTTTCTATTTGTTTTGTTTTGCAAACGTTTAACTATATCATGAAATATCTCAAATATGATTCTCAAAGTAAATTCATTCTACGCCTTTATAGATTGTTGCTTGTTCTATGTTAGCAGAATCACACGCATGTGGTGTTTACATTCAGAAGACAATTTGGAGAGAAATTGATGAATAAAGTTTTTTTTTGCACACAAAGTATTCTTGCCATTTTGTAAAATTATGGTTGAACCATGTCACATGGACTGTTTTACTGATGTCCTTACTACATTTCTGGGTCTGGTAGCATTTCAGTTGTGTTACTGTCATTGCAGGGTTAAAGAGCTCTCAGATTTGATCAAAAACATTTCATTTGTGTAATGTAGGTCTTGTGAGTTTGGAAATACATGAAGGTGAGTAATTAATGACAGAAGTTTATTTTTGGGTAAACTATACTTTTAATTGGGAATATTGCTAAACTTTATGAGTTTCTGAGCTGATTAAGGCTATGTTTCCCAAAATTATCGGTTGATCGTAGCTCCATTGGTTTCAATTGGTCTACAATTTACTACAAGCTTACAATGCTTTTGGGAAACGCAGCCCTGGCCTGGTACTGTTATGGTTTCATTTTACAATGAAATGTTTCTTAGAATTACATCTTGATTTTTTTTGTTGTTTAGACTAACGACATTGAAGTACCTGATTGAAACAGTCTTTATATGGTGAGTATTTTATATATATATATATATATATATATGTATATATATATTTTTTTCAAGGATGATAAATGCCTTGGTAAAGTTAATACACAAGAACTAAGAACTCCATCCTTTCTCTCTCTAGGATACAGACGTTGCCAGGTGATTCAGAAGACTCTTGGCATTCTCACACGATTTGAAGTTGCAGACACTGAAGATGTTGTAGGAAGATAAAGTTCTTCTGGACCCTTGCAGTATACCCTATGCACAGCCATGTTTCTGGGACTGAACTTGAGTAAACCTCCTGAACTTGGGTACACACATTTGAAGTACTGCAGACGTTATTTCTGGAGACCTGTTCCTGGAAAACGGTTCTGATTGGTTATCTTTAAATGCCTAATGGTTGTAGTTTGATATGTCTGCTATTTTCTAATTGTGTAATGTAGTTTCAACTGAAGGTAACTGTATGTTTTGCTCTTGTTTAACAAATACATTCGATCATTTGTGACACATCTTGTCTTATATGATTCATTACAATCACACACAAAGGGAGGGTCACTTTAAACCAAAATGTTTTGGTTAAAGTAACTAGAACAAATTGGATGGAACCACTGTCTATAATTTGAGTTGTTTGAAACAAACCTCCTTACGTTGAAAACATTTGGCCAGTTTTTAATAAACCAAAACATGTTCACAAAACATAACCGGTTTAAGTTACAGGGAAGTGAATAAATTGAGTTGGTTGGACTTCACAATTTTATACAGATTCTTCAATTGTGTTCACAAAATGTAAAAGAGTTTACATTCACATTAATAAAAACCGATATAAACTTTGACCGATTAATACAATCAGTTAAACGGTTTAAAAGGTCATTTTATTTATTTCAGTATTTTACCTACTCATAGTCTATATAAAATTGTGTTGACAAAAAATATAGCATTTTATTGGCCACATTCACACAGCAGCAGAACACAGTTGTTGAGTCCTAATACAGGGAGTGAAAACCGCGTTGTGTAACGGAACTCACCGCGGAACCGTGTTCGCGGAACACACGCGCTGTGTGAACGGAACAGGAACGCGCGCTCTGCTGCACAAATGAGCTTCTACCGGGTGTTACGTGTTTTAATGTGTGTTTTGGGTAACTTATAGTGATGGAG
>JAUCMU010001148.1:0-32206 GCA_032275025.1 Enteromius treurensis | reverse complement strand
AATGAAACATTTCAGGTTTTCAGCTCATCGTTTGCTGTGAGCGAGGTCATACTTTGTGTCCTTGTTTGATCAGCTCTGTTGAAAGGTGTTCAGACTGTGGTCATCAACTGTATGAATCTGCGTAGCTCACATGCCATCTTTCCATTGCTGGGAGAGAGACTGGGGGTGTCAAAGGGCAACAGCGAGGCTCGGCTGGAGAAACTTCTGACCAGCTCTGGGCCCACTGTGTAAGTCGGCTCACGCTAATTTGAATGAAACATTTCAGGTTTTCAGCTCATCGTTTGCTGTGAGCGAGGTCATACTTTGTGTCCTTGTTTGATCAGCTCTTGCTGTGGTGTTTTTGTGTGCAACAGCCTGTTGGTTCTCGATGAGATGGACCAGTTGGACAGCAAGTCTCAGGAGGTTCTCTACACGATCTTTGAGTGGCCTTACCTGCCCAAATCCCGCGTCTGTCTCATTGGTAAGAGATTCATTCATTGATCTCCCCAAATGTGTGTACTCTGTTTCTGTTCTAGACAAAGAGGGCTTTTTTGGACTTGTGATCTTTAACCCTTTAGGTATTGCTAACGCATTGGACCTGACAGACCGTATTCTGCCCAGACTGCAAGCCAAACCTCACTGCCGACCCAAACTGCTCAACTTTCCTCCCTACAGTCGTGAGGAGCTTAATGCAATCGTTCAAGACCGGCTCACACAAGTAAGCCTGCTTTCATATTTCCTGTTGTTCTCGTATTTTTCACGATCTGAGGTAATAATACACTGGCTTATTCGTGTGCGTTCAGGTGTCAGGTGAAGGGGTTTTGGACGCAGCAGCAGTTCAGTTCTGTGCCAGAAAAGTTTCAGCTGTGTCAGGAGATGCCCGAAAAGCGCTCGACATATGCAGGTAAGAACCAGCTTTAAAAGAAAACTGCAATGACTGTTCCCTTTGTGCGGTTCTCACACATCTGTGTGTTTATCCATCAGGAGGGCTGTGGAGATCATGGAAGCGGCTGACAGGTCTAATATAGCACCCGAACCTGCAGCCAGCCCTAACGGTAGGAAAAACTTTATTCTAACGTATTTTCCAGGAAATAGGAGTAATAAAATGTGTGTGTTAGGGCTGCACGATTTGGGAAAAATGTCACATTGCGATTTATTAAGGTCAAAATTGCGATACGATATATAAGTGGTTTGACTCAACTTTATTATTAAGGAAAATGCACACACCGATTACTAATGAGACACAGTATACAGTGCAATCTAGCAACAACTAATTAAAACTAAATTGTACAAAATAAAATAACAGTAGCGTCTTTACATTACTGAATTAAATTACATTAAATTAACATTAAAATAAAATTTAAAAGTCAAAAGTACAGATAAATAATACTAATATACCCATTTTTATATTTTGTTGTCCCAAAACATTTTAGCAGGATGTAACATATACTTGATATATTTATTTTGGTCTCTCTTGTCCAGTGTGCCAATCGTTTTCTCAAATCCCTCTTTGTTAAAAGTGCGTTCACACCTGAGGTGACTTGGGTTAATATATTTCGCTATTCGCGACGTGTAGTTGGCCGCTTGAACATGTCGAGTTTACGCCGGTTTCACACTGCACGTGTCAGCAGGGCGTAAGCAGCGTGTATTTTTTTCGGCGCCCATGTTAGCGGATGAGAGCACACAGGGGCGGCGCAGAAGCGTGTAGCAGGTGCAGAGAAAAGACATAAATCAAAGCACATGGCACACAGTGTTCAGAGAAAAACGCTGGAAAATACAACAGAAAGATGCTTGTCTATAGCCTCCTGCAGGACAAGCTGCCAGTATGAAAGCACCATTGGTGCACGCTCTCCTGCTCCGAGTACCCGCTGCTTCCGCGCTGTTTATGCGTGCAGTAAAACCGCCGTGTTTAACGCGCGACTTAATTTGCGTGAATCGCGCTGCAGGATGTCTAATTGCGTCTTTGTATTGACTTAACATGTAAATCACTCGCGCTTAACGCTTCATTCGTGTCTGGAGTGAACGCAAGAATGAATGTCTTGTTACGTCCACGAATGCATTTGATTATTTAATATAATCGCAACATTTGCTGAAATGCAATCGCACAGGCTGACATCGCGATTGTGATATGATTAATCGTGCAGCCCTAATATACATATTAAGCTTCTTTATGCTGTATTATTTCACAGTTTTTTTTCCTCATCATTCACAGTCGGTGAAAAGCAGCCAATGATTCTGAAGTGGCGTATCCTCTCAGCGACCAATGATCTGGACCGTGTGTCTGCTGTCGCTCTCCCTAAACTTCCTATCTCCATCTCGAACACTGATCTCAAAGTCGCATCAGATACCAAGTTCTTCCCAGGCCTTGGTACAGCCTTGATATCTTTTCTCCTATTTCGGTGAACATAGCTCTAAGACTGCTTTGGTTGATGATACCTATACTGTCCTCAGGTCTTGCCCTGGCCTTCCATGATGGCAGCATCCAGATTCTCCATCGCCTTTCTCTGCACACCATGGGAGTGTTCTACGGTTCCTCTGGTTCCTCCCACCGTGCCGGAGAAGAACCTGCCATTAAACGTCCGCGAGCCGGAGGCCCAACCTTGCACTTTAAAGCCCTTCAGTTTTCCTGGACGTCTCTGGCTCTGGTGGGAGTGGACAATTATGGCAAGGTATGATGGCTTGTCACCTAGTAGTGACAGGAGCACCCTCAGATCTTATAATTCACCTCTTCTGATTTCAGTTGCACATGATCCGAGTGTCTCCATCCATGGGCCAAATGTTGGACATGAACACACTCCTGCGGCACCTGCTGTTCCTCCTGGAGTACTGCATGGTGACAGGTTACGACTGGTGGGATGTGCTGCTGCACGCGCAGCCAGGCATGGTGCATAACCTTCTGGAGAAGCTTCACGAGGAGTACATGAGACAAAACCAAGCACTCCAGCAGGTAGATCAGTATACTATTACAGAGACTTTGACTTCAAATTGGCTTCTTTTTTACTTTGTTGTGGTTTTCCTCTCTTTCATGGCTTGCGATGAAGGTTTTGTCCACCCGTATAGTGGCAGTAAAGGCATCTCTGTGTAAACTGTCAACTGCCACCGCAGCTAGAGCCTGTGACTTCCACGCCAAACTGCTCCTCATCGCCATCAGCTCCACTCTGAAGTCTTTACTAAGGCCTCATGTGCTCAACACCCCCGACAAGAGTCCAGGAGACCGTCTCTCTGAGATCTGTGCTAAAAACACTGACACAGGTAACAAACCGCCACCCAAAAAAGTCCTTACGCGATTATTAATGAATTGTCAGATTGAAGTTATTTCATCTAATCATAATTAAGATAATCACAAAAATTGCGCAGTTTGTATTTGTTATATTTTGCCATCTAAATAAGAGAATTGGAATCATTTTCAGAAGGATTTATGAACGATAGAAGTATTGACGGCCAATCAGAAGCAACCCTGCTATCAGAATTTAAAGCGGCAGACGCGCTTGAGCTTATAACAAACAGATGATATCATTGGCTGATGTGGACGCAAATATAGTTATCGTTATCTTTTATAGTTTATCTTTATAGACTTACACTTGCATTATCAACACAAAGGTTAGGTCACTTTCACAACTGTAAAATTTCATATGCAAATTCAATAATTACAATGGGGGTTGCTTGAGGAAAACATTCCAGGATTTCTCTACATATAATGGATTTCAATGGGAGCCAATTTGAAGGTTGAAGGCACAATGAAATATGCCAAAAGTTCTAAAAAAAATTCAAAAATGCTACTGTAAAGCCCCAAATGTTAAATTAAGAAGCTTTAGTCTGAAGGAAGTGACCTCACTCACAGTTTCTCTCAACACAGCGACAGAAAAAGTTTTAGGGAATTAATGTAAAAGTAACTTGGATATTAAATTGTAAATACTAGTTCCAGAATAATCTGATTATGTAATTCTTATTAATTGTAATGTTTTTCCTGCAAACATTTGTGTAAGTGAATGCACCTCAGTGGTGATTTCTGTTCAGATATTGACAAGGTGATGATCAACCTGAAAACGGAGGAGTTTGTTCTGGACGGAACACATCTCCAATCTCTCCAGCAGCTCATTCAGTGGGTGGGAGACTTTGTTCTTTATCTGTTGGCCAA
Organism: Enteromius treurensis; assembly: GCA_032275025.1. Lineage (NCBI taxonomy): Eukaryota > Metazoa > Chordata > Actinopteri > Cypriniformes > Cyprinidae > Enteromius > Enteromius treurensis. The sequence continues at coordinate 28,089 of JAUCMU010001148.1, read as the reverse complement.
CCTGCCCAACCAGGTGAGCTCAATAAGATGACATTCACCAGCAGTCATGGTGCTGTCAATTTTGAGTTTAACATGCTGGATATGTTTGCAGGGCTCCATCGTGCGTCCAGGGTTTGGGTTCCTGCGGGACGGCGCATCTCTGAGCATGCTCAGAGAGATGCTGGTGATGATCCGTATTTGGGGCCTGTTAAAACCAGGCTGTTTGCCCATCTACATTGCCACATCTGACAACCAGGACAGCATGTTTCTGCTCTTCCGCCTGCTCACCAAACTCTGGCTCTGCTGTGAGTTAGACGCTCTGTCTGGCTTTAAGCCAAGATGTCAGTTGAGCTGTTAAATCGGTCAAAAAAATGAACTCTTGTTTTGCTGTTTTCTTTTGACTGGCAGCTCGAGATGAGAGTCACCCGCAGGACCCCGATGAGACGTTGATTGATGAGTGCTGTCTGCTGCCCAGTCAGCTCTTGGTACCCAGCATGGACTGGCTGCCCGTCAACGACGGTGTTATCACTAAGATCCAGAGCAAACACCCACTCAGACTGCAGTTCGGCAAACCCTACACCCTGCCCGGAGTCAACCCTAACGCACAGGTGGAGGTGTTCAGGTGAGCCCAAAAATCCATCTTTTAGATGGTTGTTGTCACAGTATCAAAACCTCAATAGTTGGCAGCAATACCAGTAATGTTTTAGTACACGTTATTGAACTTTTTAAAAATAAAAGTGTTAAATAAATGAAATAAGTATAATGTAACTTGGTGACTGGGCAGCCAAGCTCCAGAATGCTGAATACATGCTATTTCTGACAAAAACTACGTTTCTGCTGGGTATTGCATTTTCTTTTTGTGTTGTTGTTTCAGGAGTCCAGCATCTCAGAGGATGGACCACCTGCGATGTTTACATCTGGGCATTTCTCCAACCGAGGACAGCAAAGCCTGCACCAGGTACTGCTTGGAATAAATTTCCTTCAATGAAATTTTGACAATAAATGAGTTCAAAATGCCTTTAAAATCTGTTTTTAAATTTGCATTTTAATGATTACAATGAAGAAGAGTTAGCAAAAACAGAGCTCAATGATAATCATGATAAATCGCATCCAAAATAAGTTTTTGTCTACATAATGTATGTCTACTGTGTATATTTATTATGTATATATAAATACACACCTAAGGTATGTATTTTATAAATATTTAGATGCATGTACATTTATATTCTTATATGTTATATTATATATAAATATATTTAATATATAAATAACATTTTGGTAGCTTAAATATGCATGCATGTGTTTGTATTTAATTATATAACTAAAATTATACACAGTATACAAACAAAAACTTTTATTTTGAATGCAATTTATCATTTAAAGGCACTAATATATATATATATATATATATATACACATATATATGGCAAAGCAGAATTCACAACTTAAGTCTTGTCACATGATCCTTCAGAAATCATTCTAATATGACGATTTGCTTCTCAAAAAACATTATCTAAAATTCTCATCGATGTTTATTAGTTTTGTGGAAACTGATATGTTGTTTTTTTCAGGATTCTTTGTAGAATAGAAAGTTCAAAAGCATGACATCTTTACAGTTCCTTGATCCATTGCTTCTAAATAAAAGCATACATTTCTTTCACAAAAATTGTGCTAATCAGTTCTGGTGACTGATGTTTAAAAACAGTCCATCAGCAATATGGCCAATAAATGAAATGACTATTCATACTTTTCAAAAATACGTTTAAACCGACTCTATTGCGTTGCGTTCGTTTGTGGGTCAGCTGAGCCTGCAGATCTTTCATCTTCACATATGATGCTGCCGGCTGTCCCGAGACTCTATATTTAGCAGCATTCCTCAATGGGCTCCTGTCTCTGTGGTGTGTTTAGGTGTGGCTGTGTAACCATGCTGAGATCCCCAAATAAAACCAACACCATGAGACAGTGGGAGCAGCGCTGGATCAAGAACTGTCTGTGTGGAGGTCTCTGGAGAAGAATCCCCTCCACACTGACATAAGGACCAGGCCACCTGAATGCTGGGGGAATGTTCAAGCACGGACCTCTCATTGTGAACATCGTATAGAATTATACTACAAAGCAACCTTTATTTTATTAGAAACATGTCCGGGTTTTCTCCCAGCCATAGCGTCTGCGAGAGAGTGAATAATGTCTTATTTTCTTTCCTGTTGTAAATATGAACCATGCATTTTGTTTCGTAATGTTGTAGTACATAATAAACTTTTTTTGTAATAAAATAGATTGTCTTCATCCTAAAGATGTCAGCAGACAATTGTCTAAGGACCATATGGATGTGATAAACCTGACAAAAAGCAATGTTATATATCAGTCCTTATTCACTGACAAATCAGCATGTTGTGTTACACCAGTAGATACAAAAGATGCCCTACTGATTCTGTCCAACACAAAGCATTAGAGTGATCACTTACCTGTTGACAGCCCCTTCACTAACAGTATCATTTAACTGCAGGGACAGTATGAGCATGTGTCCACAGGAATCGATGGGAAATCAAGGGGAAAAGTGTGACAGTCAGCCACTGTGCATCATCACGGCACGGGGTGCTCAGTAGAGGCACAGCCAGTGGGCATCTCTCCAGGCTTTTCCCTTTCAGTGCAACCATAGTTGATCCCCATACGCAGACCATCTGAGAGCAAAGAAAGACAATTCATTTCTAAATCAGTGGCTACAACCATAATGCCTTAAAGCTTTTTATTATTATAATATCATTAAATTATTATTTTTTTAATATAATGATTTTTTAATGGATTTTTCAGTCTGCAGTCAAACTGCAGTATTTTTTTTATTTATTGAAATGAATCAAGATGTGGCATAAGGACATTTAAAATGTTAAAAACATTGTATTTCAGCTTTGATTACAGGAATAAATTACACTTGAAAATGTACTGGGAAAAAATGTGATTTAAAAATTTAATATTTCATAATTTCAGGTTTCACCGTATGCTCACATGGGCCTAAATGCAGCATTAGTGAACAACAATCAAGAAAGAAACAAAAATATATTAAAAAAGGTGTCTTAAAATGTGTTTATAAACGTGATACGTTATTGATAGGTGCTACTGTAGAACATTTTGTATTCTATGGTGAAATATTAAAATATTACCATAATATAATAGCACCAATACACTCTGGGTTTTTATATATAGAGGGTTGATTGGTTTTAATGTTATGATTTTATTACATTAGCACGATAAATATGTATCACATTGGTTTTATTCTGTCCCCTGATGACCAGATGCATATGATTTTATTTATCCATTTGCATGAGCCAAAAAAGACGTGAGTCGTTTATTCCATCTTCCCAATAAAAAAGGTGGTCCTTAACAAGGCTGGACAGCGAGGCAACAGCTCATTATGATGTTTTCATCTTAAGTTTAACCAGTTCCCAGTCTCTCCACCCCACCCTGCATCTGAACAGTTACCTGTGCAGTGCCACACTGCTGGAGGAGATCAGTGCACTCAGAAGATGTTTAGGAATGCTGATGACGACTGCTGAGGATGGAACACTATTACACTAAGATGAATGGACGCAGCTACATACAGCACTGACAAGGCTTTTCTTTTTTTTCTTTTTTTTATCTCTGATAGTGCGGTCTTCTCTTGCTGAAGCCCCTCAGATACTGCATGTCTGACTGCAGGAGAGCAGCTGGAACACTGAGCTGAGGGATATTGTGGTTGGCTCCAGCAGTCAAGCACATAACAGGAGTCCACGGCTGCGTGATTGCTCCGTGGAAAACGTGAGCAGAAAGAGGAACATGGACTGAAAGAGCCGCAGTCTAACCTCGCGAAGAAGGAGCACGCAGGGAATTTTTCACTCGGGATATCCCCCCTTTCCGTGAGGGTCTCGGCTGTTTTCGCAGTCAAGGTGAGGTTTTCCCGGTTTTCTACCAGCATGTTGAACGGCGGCTGAATAAACAACGCGCTACCGACGCGACGCGACCAGAACGCTGCCTTTGTAATTTATGTGTGGGAATTAAAGCGCGCGCGGATACGGTCGCGTCGCGTCCGGCGAAGATGCGATATAATTACAATACATGATCACTGAGATTGTCGCAGTGACTGTGCTGCACGGTAACGATTCTAGTTTTATGTAACAAACATCCCAGTCTCACTTTACAGCGTGAGTCGAGATGATTTCGGGCAGGCAAATCTATTATGTAAACGTGTGTTGATATTGTTATCGACTGCAGGTCATTCCGCGCACTGATGACCAGTGATCCTCTCAAGCTCTCAGCTCATTTGACAGCTGATCAATGAACTCACACCTGAGCAATTCCTGAGTGATTAAAAAACTCTATTCTATTCACCACTATTCTATTCAATCACTTAGTAGGCTATTACTCCTCTCATTTTTGCTTATTTATTTGGTCATACAACTGTTTTTTCAATATTGAATATTCAATAATAATAATATAATAATAGGCTATTTACCTATCTATCTATCTGTAATTGCCTACAATTATTTTTAATTTTAAAATAAAATAGTGATGCTATAGTGAATACTTTATATAAACTATTGCTATTTTCACCACTGCAATTGTGTTCCATCTTTCTCTTATTACAATTAATGTATTAATATCTCAAATATTATATCATGTGTACATTTTATATTGAATAAATGTAATAATATTAGCATATAGCCAATTGATGTGTTTAATAATATCTAGCTATATATCTATCTATCTACTAGTAATACTATTAATTATATTCATATATATATGCATATATATATATATATATATATATATATGCACATGAATTAATAAATAATACATTATTAATAATTCATATCTTTTGTAAATATTAATAAATATTAAAATAAATTTTACCATATTTATTATTAATACATATATGTAAAATTATGGATATAAGAAATACACGTCTCATAAACACACATATAATAAAATAATAATACTATTTTTAGTTTTTAACAGTGTGAGTGTCAGTGCAATCTGATTTGCCATCTTTCTCATCATCAGTGACATCGCTCATGATTTGTGAACATTAGTGAGACTGATCTATCTCATTCTTATCTGATTACAGTATTGATTTTTCCAGAGTCTCTTCACTTCGAGTGTATAATGATTTCGCCCTGACTGGTTATCACGGCTTGAAATTTTTATCGACCCATGCATTGTTCCGCAGTGTTGTGGGTCGGTGTGCTTGGAGTTTTGGGACAAACAAGGGTCAGAGAGTAGCAGTGTGGCACTACTCACTCTTTAATCCCACTTTCACAGGAAACAGATTTGTGTGAGAATCCCAGTCAAGTTTAATTAACTTTCTCCGCAGTCGAAGCCTCACGCTGTGAGTATGTGTGAGCACAAACACTGTCTTTTTTGGAGAGAACTCAGCGCCTATGGATTCCTCCCGAAAAGTCACACACACACTTAGAAATCTTTTGCCTGTGAGACATATGTGGCTCTTTGAGATAAACAGAGCTCCCACTCTTGAAAACAGACTCCCTGCTAATTTCAGCGGAGCCTCGCTCACTCCCACTCGAGAGTTGGGACAGTGTCTTCGGGACAAGTGCCTTGTTTAGTCACTGCTGATTTGGCAGAGAGCACGAAACACTATTCTCTCAATGCCTGCTCAAACAATAGCCCACATTAACATTTGTTCATTACGCTCTTTTGAGGATATTCTGAAAGGAGCTGTTTATTTAATTTTTTTCCTCAGGCACACAGTCTGTTATCCATTTATTCAGGAGGGCCCCGTTCTGTTTCAGACGAGGAAATAGTAATTTGAACATTTTTGTGCAGGCCTTTTCCTGTGCAGAATATTTAACAGAAGCCCACCTTACAGGGGTTGGACAAATGAACGTGAACACTTGGGGAAACAAGCAATATTTTCTGACCTTCTTTGAAGTATTGCAGCTTATGAAAAGTCTCCAGTGGAGTGGCATCAATAATAATTGAGTGTCTTTCAGAGACGTTGAAGAAAGGATTTGGCTTCTCACTCTTCTTTCCAAAACTGTTCGTGGTTTGATAATATTCAGGCGAATCAGGCAATTCGTCTGGCCAGAATAGATATTGAAGTTCATCTTGATGGTCTAACTGTCCAGGGTTTATAATCATCACAACTACATTGATTAAAGCTAGAGCAATTCCAGCTCTTTCATGAATGTTGATTTTGTGAAGTTCTCAGAATGTTTTTTTTTTTTTAAAAACACAATTTACAATTTTACTTTAATGTTTCTCATTTAATTTAGTGCTTTTATGGGGAATATTTTATAATAATTTACTCATGTTTTATAATAATTTGTTGTTTATACGTATATTTAGCCATGTTAGTCCATATATTAAAAAATATATAAAAAATAAAATTAAATCATACAATTATATTACATATATTTAATCAATTACATATATTTAAAGCATAACATTTTAATTTAGTAGATATACACAATTAAAAAGATGCAGTCTTAGTATTTCTCAGAAAACAGATGAAAAATATTTATGACATCACCTTGCATTCATGATTCCCTATATTTTATATGTATATATACACACACTACCAGTCAAAAGTTTGAAAACAGTACGATTTTTTAATATTTTTTCATCAAGGTTGCATGTATTTGATCAAACATACAGGAAAAAAAAAATCATATTGTGAAATATTATTGCGATGTAAAATATCAGCTTTCGATTTTAATATGCATTCAAATCTAATTTATTTAAGTGATGCGCAGCTGAATTTTCAGCATCATTACTCCAGTCTTCAGTGTCACATGATCCTTCAGACATGATTCTAATATGCTGATTTATTATCAGAACCTGTAATATTTGTTTAGGATTCTTGAATAAATAAAACATTTGAAACCTTAAATTAAAACCTTAAAACCTCTTTTCATCTAGGATGAGTTAAACTGATAAGAAGTGATGGCAATAATGTGTATTATATTTAAATTATATTTCTACTGATGGAAATTAGATTATCCTTGCATTTAAATAATAAAATAAAAAAACATTATTTTAAATGGTAAAATATTTCACAATATTGCTTTTTTCTGTATTTTTGATCAAATAAATGCAGCCTTGATGAACATCTTCAAAAAATATTGCAAATCATACTGTTTCCAAACTTTTGACTGATAGTGTGTGTGTGTGTGTGTGTGTGTGTATATATATATATTTATATATAAGACACATGTATTTCATAAAAAGTATAGTTCAAATCTATTAACATATTTACTGGCATATTGCTGGAGACGTACTGGTACAAAAATGATCATTAAACTTTAATTGGAGTACAACTTGAGCACAATGCACATTTGTTTTAATGACACTACTGAAGAGGATTATATGATCTTTCAATGATATCAGTCTTTAAATGGAAGATATTTAAATTGTATCTAAAGTATCCATGCAGTAGTTTCACTTTAGCACAACCAAATAGACTTCAGTATCTCTTTATTTTGACTTCAGCACTAATTACAAAGTACAAAATTAGTGGTTCCAGTTTAGCAGACTGTAAGTATACCAGTTTAGTATACTTAAAAAAATACAATTGCAGGGTATTTTAGTAAGAACAAACTGCAGTCTTCGTCAAGTCTTTTCATGAGGTTCTTAAAATGAACTTATGTGTAGACAGAGTAACTTCAGAAGACCGGCACCATGATGACTGCACGTGAAAAAATCAAGAAGAAACCGCCCAAAGACAGTCTGACGCTGTTACCATGCTTCTATTTCGTAGAGGTACGTGCCATCATTTTTTACCAGTTTAATACTTTAATAGTGCAATTAATGTCTCAGATAATTACATTACACACTCAAAACAACTGGGCTTCCTCATTTTTTTTGAAGACATAATTGAAAATGCGTAATAGCAGTCAGTTTGAGTGTACTATTGTGTTTACCTTCCACCACATTGTCAGCCCTGGAGTAAAGAACTCTGTGTTGAAATTTAACAGCCATCTGCCACAGTTGCTCTACAGTAATTAAACTGTGCTCTGGTGTTGATATGTTTGAGCATTATCAATATTTAATATCTGTTTGAACTTGACAAAGACATGCAATTAAGTACTTTAAAAATCGATAAAGACTTCCGCATTATGAACAAATTCTACTTCCTCTGAGAAAATAGCTACCCATTGTGGCGTCCTCCATGGTGTCATTGTACTTCCTGGAACTGACGGATGTGCTCCAGCCGGCGCAGGTGGGATTCCGCTGCCATGACCGGTCCCTCAGCATGCCGTACGTGGACAGCGGCGATGAGCTCATCCCCCTGCTCATGCTCCTGAGTCTGGCGTTCGCCGGCCCTGCTGCATCTGTGAGATGAAAGCAATCGTTATATCATTGCATTTACATATTTGCAACCTATATAGTCATTTGCTCACCCTGATGACATTTCAAACCTGTATGAGTATTGTCGTTCTGTATTTCTATATTTTGACGAATGTTGGTAACCAAGGAGTTAATGGTCTCCATTGACTTTCATAGTATTTGTTTTTCCCGTACTTCTAAAGTCTATGGCTGTCAAAAGTTTGGTTACCAACATTCTTCAAAATATCTTATTTCGTGCTCAACAGAACCTCATTCAGGTTTGAAACAACTTAAGGCAGTTATGGTAAAGAAATCAAAATGTAATAACTTGCTTCTCCACAGAAAACATATAACTACGGTGTTAGTTAAATACGTTAACAATTGAACAATTGTTAATTCTTTGATTTTCTCTTACTGTGTTCAGATCATGATTGGTGAAGGTCTGCTGTATTGTATGCAGTCCAAACTCAAGGTCCGTCCAGGGATTGAAGGAAGCATAAATGCTGGTGGATGTAATTTTAACTCATTCCTGCGGAGAACCGTTCGTTTTGTTGGTGCGTAACACTCTCTTTCAGTTTTATATAGTGCTTAATGTGAGGGCTGCGAGCTAAGCGGTTTAGTGTGGATTAACAGTATAATTATATAATATAATACAGTATAATTATAATTGCTAAGAACTGTCATTTTTATTTACGAATTAAAAAAAAATACATTCATTAAAATTACAATTCAACTGCACAGGATATTTTGTGATGCACTGGAACATTGCACACTATAAGAAATGATTATGAATCTAGGAAAAACCTCCAATTTCTTTGAAACTGCAACACTAAAAATCTCAGCAGGAGCAATGCAGATGAACATTATGTAACATGAGTCAGGCACAGAGTGTTGCATGAAACTGATGAAATGAGTCATCGATGTTTCATTGCTCATGATCTGTCTCTCCTTCTAGGGGTTCATGTGTTCGGTCTGTGTGCAACAGCACTGGTTACGGATGTCATCCAACTGGCCACTGGCTACCACACACCATTCTTTCTCACAGTGTGCAAACCCAATTATACCGTCCCAGGTGTGGCCTGTGACAAGAACCCTTACATCACCAAAGACATTTGCTCTGGCCAGGATCAGCATGCTATTCTGTCTGCCAGGTAACCAATTCATTTCTGATTTTGTGATTAACAAATTAAGCTTTATATAATCACCATCTTCTTTATCCCTTTTGTGGTTTTCTTCCTGTAGAGCACTTCCTACTCACTCCTTCTTTTTAAGCTAAAAACTTTTGACACTGACCTTCTGCTGCATATCTGGTTTAGACTTACTCTAGATGTCTGCTTTCCTTTGTGACAGGAAAACCTTCCCTTCCCAGCATGCAACCCTCTCTTCCTTTGCTGCTGTTTATATTTCAGTAAGTCTCTTCGACACCGTCTCAATGCGTGCTTACTAAATGTTTACAGCAAAAACTGTGTGTAAAGTGTATAAAACTAATACGCTGCTCTTGTAAACTCCTCTATAAGAGAAATCAAGAGTACAGTTTAAACTGTAGACAGAAAAAATGAACAATTAAGATAATAGATGTGCATGTTATATGCATTGACAGAAGTAATGGATTTCAGCACGGATCGTATTATAAAGAAAGGTGTGATTTAATATGCTCACATACACTCAGTTCGCTAGATTAGAGAAAGTCTAATTATAGGTAAGTGCTTCACATGTCTAGCTATTTGGCAGGATCCACTTCAAGCGACAGACGTGGAGATAAGTTGTTGCTGCTTCCCACCTTGAGCTTGTCAGACTGTCTGAAGCTGCAAGGCAGTATGTTATTAATTTGCACATGACAGCTGGAGACTTCTGCTTCTCTCTGCTCTTCTAGATGTACTTCAACTCAACGATTTCTGATAGCACCAAGCTGCTCAAACCCGTTCTGGTGTTTGCCTTTGCCATTGCGGCTGCGTTGACGGGACTCACTCAGATCACCCAGTACCGCAGTCACCCGATCGATGTTTACGTTGGGTTCTGTATTGGCGCTGGTATTGCAGCGTACTTGGTGAGTTATTGATTTGCTGATGTATCTTTGTAGATGTGGTGTAGCAGTTCTGGTTAGGTATGTTTAGAAGCATGGTAGCTGGTTTGAGCAGGTCCTGAGCTGTTTATAAGCTGGTCTTGATCAGGAGTTCATTGTTTAGGACTAGCTTAAACCAGCTTATGACCAACTAATGACCAACTCAAACTGCTTCAAAACATACCTAACCATCATATGCTGTTTTTTTTTCAAGAGTGTTATTTAGTAAGCCATCCTCCATCCTTATCTTGCTGTACATCTTAAAGAAATAGTTCACCCAAAAATGAAAGTTGCTGCATATTGTACTCACCTCCAAGCCATCCTAGGTGTATATGGCTTTCTTCTTTCAGACGAACAAAGTCAGTGTTTTTTAAAAATGTATCCTGGTTATCACATGTCCTCTGCAGTTGACCAATGGGTTTTGTTACAAAAATATTTGTGGTTTTAAAATTATAACCTTAATAACTGGTTGATTTCTGACTCTACGTATGATGCAGCTTATGTCATATATCATACGTTGAGTCAGAGGTCAGCCAAGATGCGCTCTCTGGGATGCACAAGTGGCCTTTGCCGGAAATCAATTATTTAGGTTATAATTTTTAAACTAGAAATACTTCTGTTACAAAAACCCATTGATCTACTTCAGAGGATATGTGATAAACCCCCAAAGGCTTGTAGGTTAGTTAAATGATGCAGTATTTGTGAATTGAGCCACCATCTACCAGCATGACCAAGCTTGGAAGAGCCAGAATACATTTTTAAAAAATTCTGTGCTTGTCATAAACACCTAGGATGGCTTGGGGGTGAGTAAAATATAATATAATTTTCATTTTTGGGGAGAACTATTCCTTTCTTGTGTTTTACCAAAGTAGATGTTTCTGCATTAAACTCCATGCTTCTGAAGCAACAATATAAACAAGTAGATTTTAGGGTTTGGGGTTGGGCAAAGCCTGCCTGGGAAGGGCTTAAACAACATTAAGCTAACTCTTCTGCCAGGATAAGGTCTATGCCAGTTTATATTTATGCATCTGGCAGAAACTTCAATCCTAAATAAAACTGCAGAAACATTTTACCATGTCATGCATTGCCTAGAAACTGGTTTCATGATTGGAAGTGCAGTGCTTTACTGTTTGTTCTACATGAACACTGCATGACTGTAATATTGTTTTACAACCAACCACACTGATGCAGGAACACATCCCACTTGGCAAAATCACATTTTGCTGTAGCTCAGGGGTTTCATACCGTACCTGGAGCTTCATCAGCACTGCACATTTTGGAAGTTTGCTTTTGCTGTGCCTCATTTCAAAGGCTGCATTCTCCAGAGGTTGCATTTGTTGGCCCAATACGCCTTGTTTCAGAAAAGTAATCGTTACAATGCAATGTAAGAAAGAAATTATGGCATTTCACACCTCACACATAATTAAAGTCAGTTTTATGAGGGTTTGTTGAAACGACAACAAATGCACCCTTCCTCCTGTTGAAAAAAAAAAAAAAACATGCGGGTTAGGTATGTTTTGAATCATGGCAGCTTGTTTGAGCTCGTTTAAGCAGGTCCTTTGTTGGTGATGAGCTGGTTTAAACTGGTCCTGGGCTGGAGCTTATTGCTTAGGACCAGCACATAGCCAGCTTAGATCAGCTCAGGACCAGCTCAAACCAGCTGCCATACTTCAAAACATACCTAGGGTGACCATACATGCCATTATCCCAGGACGTGTGTTGGCCAGGATGTCTGTGTTGCCTAAAATATCTAGGTTTTGGCTATGTTGGCCTGTGCAAGTTGATCAGAGTATGATATTGGTTACTTATGTCAGGATGCGTCCTGGGAAAATGGCACTTTTGGTCACCCTACCCAACCAGCATATGCTGTTTTTTTCAGTAGGGCCAAAGGGTGCAGCTTTCTAAATTACACAGTAATCAAGGTGTCTACTAGAAATGAAAAAGCCAAATTTTGGTTCCCAGGGAACACAGAAGAGGATTAAAAAATGCAAATGCCCATACTACTAATTCCATCCTTAACACCAACCCTAACCTTGCCCATTAACTACAACTAAAAACAGAGGTTGGTTGATATGAGTCTTGTTCAAGCTTCCAACTCAACCTTAAGACTAACCCTAAACTGGACTGTGTAATAAGAGCATTCTTTATTGTTGGGAAATGAACAATGTAATGAAGCCATTGTATCTTAAAACTTTAAATCATTCCAGGCTTTCCATGCTGTTGCCAACTTCAAATCTCCAGAGGACACCATCATCCCGCAACCTCCTCCGCTTCAAAAGGATGCTTTGAGGGCTCTGGCCCAGAGAGGCCACGACTCTGTCTACAACAAAGGCCATGCCTCTGAGAGCAATGAGGAAATAACATCACCAGCATGTCTAGATGGGCTGAACCGTCCTGTACAGCGCGAGAAAACTTCATTGGGAAGCTTAAAGAGAGCCAGCGTGGATGTGGAGCTACTGGCGCCTCGCAGCCCAATGGGTAAGGAGACCATGGTAACCTTCAGCAACACATTACCCCGTGCTACAGCTCCAGAGGAGCCAACGAGGCGTCTGGTGACAGTACCTGTTCCAGTACCACTGGACCCCATGCGCTCACAGCAATTGGTGTCGGAATGGAAGCAAAAGTCAATGGAGATGCGAGGTGGCAGCTTGCCCGATGAGGACACCAGCGATCCGGGCTCAGATGGCGGCAACGACACGACCACAGAGGAGGACAGCGTCCACTCTTCAGTCTATTCGTCTGTTCAACCATCAGCCAAACCGGCTAACCCACCTGCAGGGGCAAGAGTAGTGATGCCCCCTCGCCCCCCAGCACAGCCCTCGGTCCCTCCACCTGTGTCGCCTAAAAGTGCCAGCACTCGGGCCAAATGGCTGTCCATCACAGAGAAAAGTGGTGCAAATATTCCAGTTCTCAAGGCAGGGAATCAGCCTCGGATCATGCAGGTCATTGCCATGTCAAAGCAACAGGGACTCCTGACTGGATCGGCCAAATCCTCAGAGACCTCGTCCTCTTCTGGTACCTCATCCATCACGGGTACAGAATCATCGCCTAATCGTTCAGAACGTGACAGCGGTTCAGGCATCATCACGGTTGATGCCCACGCCCCCCACCACCCCGTAGTCCGTATGACCTCCAACCCCAATAACCCCTGGGAGTGGAGAGGATCTTCTGACGGAAACATGGCCGAGTCGTACGAGCTTAAAAATCTCAACCGCGACGGTTCCCGGGGTTACCGCAACATGAGGAGCGGCTCTCCTTGTTCCTTCTCCAGTGAGGCTGACCACGGGCCGCCCCAGCCTCCTCAACCTCCACAGCCACCACTTCCACCTCAACTCCCTCCCATGGGTCACACCTCAGAGGGTCGCAGTCTGCGCCGCAAGACCCCTCTAGTTCTACTGGATAGGGAGGGCAATCTGAACCACACGGAACAGGACAACTACTACAAAAAGTTACATAGTGGCAGGCATTTCAAAGAGTGACAATGTGCTAAAATATATATATATGGGCACAACTACACTTTTTTGGTCATTTGGTTTTAATTACTTGATTTGATTCCTTGAGGAATAATCCGATCCACTACACTTTGAGTCAGTAGAGCTTTCGGGAGATGCTGCTTCTGACGACTTAAGAGCACAGTGGTTTTTGCCCTCTGCGGGCAAGCCAAACTACATTATCAAAATATCCATCAGATGTATTGTATTTACATAATCTTCATATTATCAGAGTGTACAATGAGGTTTGGGATTATTTTTATTGCTGCTCTTTTTGTTTATACTTGACTTATTTAAATGTGTGACTGAGAGGTCAAGTTGAATTTATGTGTGTGTTAACGCACGATTGTTTAGTAGTGTATGTTGTAGTGATACAATAATAGAAAATATTTGAATGCCTTGTAACGCTCACAGTGAAACCGATTTAAAGTGTTTTGTTGGCTCTTTATGAATGATAATTGCTTTGAAAAGGGTAGCATCCATTCTTCGTACATCTAACTATAATTGCTGATAAATTGTTCTGGACATTCTGCAAATATATTGACGACACCCTGTCAAAAACACCATGAATAAGCACTTATAAATCTCTTTGGGTGTTAACAAATGAGGTGAATTGGATTGTCTGTGAGGAATATTAGACTGCTCTGGACTCTTTAAGGAAAGTATTTTCTCACAGTCTATCACATAACTTACAGTGGAACAGCAACTGGACAACAGAATTTACTGCAGGTCTCACATTTTATGTATCATGATGAGAAAGAGTTTCCCGAAAGAAACAGCTGTTTTGGTGTAAATCACGAAAATAATTTCTACAAACACTCTGGGATTTATCTGTTATAGTTAGCGGTCTCCCTGTCATGCTGTTTCCCAGAAGTTCTCCTCTAAATGAACTTGATGCATGTTATGTGAGTGTCGTCAAGGTGGAAGTGAAGCCTTGTCAGTGAAGAATTCCAATCTGTTATAATGTACGTGTGCAGCTGTCACTGCAGGTTGAAGTCTGTGTGAGTCAGCTCTCTCTTCACGGTGCTCTGAGCTGCTCCTGCATCTCTGTAGATGGTTGTCCGTAATGGATGCTTCGTGCTGTTGATGCAGTTTCCTAAAAAAAAAAAGACAACATAAATGACAACAATAAACAAGCTGCTGTAAAGTACAATGACCCTTAATTGTAATTTGTAACATACTGCAAACATTACCCCTCCTATATCTGTATTGAAATGTTCTGGGGCCTCATGTATCAACGCTGCGTACGCAAAAAATCTCTGCGTACCCCAGATTTCACGCTCACGTTTGGATTTACTAACGATGAAATCAACGTGAGAATTTGCGCCAACTCCATGTCTGGCGTACGTCAATTTCTTGTGCGTGTTTGTTTTATGTCCGTTGGCGACTACTAGAGGCAATTGTTTTAAATTGCACACTACAAAGTATCGCACCAACACTTAAGGGCATTGCTATTAATTTAGAATTGATAAAATAGGTTAATTGACACATTATTTTCAAACCAATTATGTGACTTAGAACATATAAAAGCATTTGCAAATGTATACAACCCTTAGTCTATGGCAATGGCAGTGAGTGCGTTTGTGTGGACCATCTTAATGCGATTATTTTGAGATTTTGGCAGTATTGCGATTAAACTTTACCTTTTGTAAAAGCAATACTTCGATTGTAATAATGCAATTATGCTCATAATCACGACAAGCAAAATCGTATTAACATAGGAGGCCTACGCCGATTTTAATCAAAATATTCAGACATGTAAACACCTCAATTGAAATATTGCCGCTCTGACCAGTCTATTTCGGCTATTAAAATAGTTCAGTTTTGTGTGTAATGGCAAAATTATTATTTATCGTTTCGTTTTTCTTTTAAGTCAATTTAGAAAAAGGTTCTGAACAATTTTGTTTGTTAAATAACCTATACATTTAGTTTTTTTTTTCGTTTGTTATTAATTCCAAAGGACAAACTTGCAAATGACACATATTTTTCTTGCTTGCTTTTGCCATTCCTTTTTTGTTTAGTTTTTGCCAAAGTGAAGTCAGTACCATATTTATACGGGGGAGGAGGCAGGGAGGGGTTTAGCGCTCGTGCATGTGCACTCAATTTCACGTTAATTCAGATGTACAAAAAGAATATGCGTGGGATTCCGCGTACAGTGTTTCATGCATCTGAATTTTTTTGTGCATTCGCACATTTACAGCTTTGTCTGTACGCAATGTTTTAGTATTAATTAATAATAATTAGTATTAAGTCTTTGTACATGGGGCCCCAGGTCTTTATTTATAAAGTGTAAGCAATAAGAAATCACTTCAGAGCAATGAACGCTTTGCAGAATTACACTTTGCAACAGGGTTGCCAGGTTTTCGCAACACAAAATGCACAATTGCTACTCAAAACTAGCCCAAACACATTTCGAGGGGGTCCCCCAGCTAAAATCACATTTCGGTGGAGAAATTTGCATTCCAGGAGATAAATATCACGTTAAGAGTATTAAAGCAGCCCAATTCCACGGGAAAACCGTGGACTTGACAATACTGCTTTGCAAAGATCTTGATTGACAGGCGATCTGACCAATCATAACGCTGCATCTGCCACAAATCAGACAGTAGAATAGATTTACTTCTGTGGCCTTGAAGTCCCCAAGGCATCCCATACACAAGCGTCTACTAAACCTAAGGATTACTTAAAGGTCCATGCATTGTTTATAATTTGGGATTTGATTGTTACATTATGCAATCTCGCATAAGAACAATTAATGTGGAGGCAGTTATTACTCCAGAGTAATTAACCAAAAATATAAAATACTGTAGATCCACAAACCAGGGTTTTAAGTTGGATTCAAATATGACTTGCATGCGGGACCTGATTTTTAAACAGCTTGAATTCTCATTAAAACTTCTTTTTTTTTATTTTTTATAATCTCTCCACCAAAGATAAATTCTAGCCCAGAGCATTTCACAGTCTTGCTGAGGTCATACTTTAAATTCTTATTAAATGCAGATTATCCTGGCAGTGCAAGCATTCCTACATAGAGAGTTTAAATATGAATCTTTCAGATGCAGGATATGACAAGTCACCAATAATAAAATGGCAGGAAGAGATATACTATACTGCAAAGCACAACATCTGTGACAAAGTGTTGTTACTTATAGTAGATTAACAGAAAACAGTGTTATATAGTGTAATGATTGCAGGGATTTTTCCAAGAAATAAAAATACCGAAACACACAAGACATCTATGATGCCTCGACAGCATCCTACACCTGGGGTTTAATTATACTGTTGCCATGCAGTGCTCTGAGTGAGTACTGCAGAGATGCACAAAGGATGTTCTATCTCCTCTCAAGCCATCAACAATTAGCTCGCTGTCAATCCAAATGAATGCCAGACAATTTAAGATCCTACATTTTAAAGATCTCTCAGTATTGCACTGCAGCATCTCAGAGAGACTGCAGATGTAGTCTGCTAAATGAATAAATGTTCAGATCATTAGGCACGCTATGCTGGCTTGCAGCTATATGTAGTAATGTTTCAAGTCTTTCTGAATCATGCTGTGACCTCTCAAAAAGCCAGCGGTGCATTTGGGCCCATCTTGGCATCATGAAATCTACCTGGCACCAATATAAGCTTCTTCCACCTAGTCAACTCTGACGCCTACATACGCTCTCCAAACACGAGCAGTGCCCACGCCATACGCTGCAACTATCGTGAAGTCTGCAGAAGCACAAACAGAGCTCTGGCTGTTGCTATGGTGACTGGGTTGAGCGGTGGGGGCCTCCAGTGCAGAGCAATTTATCATTTTAATAAGAACTATATGTGTGTTATAAGGGGTGGGTCTGGACTCACAGTCACAGACATACAATTCATTTGATTATGCTGAATACTTTTGAAAGATGAGAGGTTGAAATGGATTTTGAGCCCTGACAAAGTTTTCATTTTCAGCTGTGAGAGAGGTGTAGGCTGGGTTTATTGTTACGATATCTGATTGAATTTTTTTTACAAAAGATGAGAAAAGCCTCTCTGGAATAATGACACATTGAAATATTATTAAACAGAAAGCTTCTTCAATTAATATTCCTAATTTGAAAGATGAGAGATGAGTTGGAAATATTTCTTATTGCTACTAAATTCTTGGGTTTGGGATTTTTAGTCCAAAAATATTTCTCATTTATGTGATTCTTTTCTCCAACTATTGGCAAGATGCTGCCCCCCAGATATTCAAAAAAGAAAGTACCCACATAATGTAATCATCCAAATACACACCAAAATACACCTTCCTCATATTTTTTATATTCATTCAGATTTATTATGAAAGATTGTAACGAATGATCTGTAGATAGTGGGGTATGACTTTTGCTCATCCTCTCCTGGTATTCAGTTTATTCAAGTTGATTAAATTCAAGTTTATTACATTTTCAAGAGCATTAATGAAGACCGCAGCCCTTTGATCTCCAGGTGCTTCATGGGCTCTTGCACCAACTCAAATGTCACACATTTCAGCAATGCTGATGAGGTGACATGAATAGGTAGTGGACTTTAAATGGCAAAACCGGTCACAATGAACTGTAGTGGTTCTCAACTAATAAGTGTTCAAAAGGGTTCACTGTCTAGTTTGGGGTTAGTATGATTGGGTTGAACCATGGGTATAAATTTCATTTAGCAGTGAGGGGGACAATAAGTATATATTTTCAGCGAGCCATTTTTGGGAGAGGACACAAAATGTTCAGTCTTACAGCATTGAAGAATTGTGGAAAACCTTGCTTCTATCATTATTGTAGCATGGAGACTGCATCATGGTTATTTTAAGTTATACGTTTTTCTCTGGTTTAATGAAAAGGCAGTTTTTTTCTTCAAAACGATTGCAATGTTTGTTATGTTGTTTACAGTTTAGTCTCTCCCTCTCTCTCTCTCTGTCACGACGATCTCGTAGGCTGCGCTGAACTGATAACTTATTAGATAAAAAAAAATAAAAGCCCGCCCATACTTAAAGCTGATTGGCTAATTTTGCTTAATGAACCAATCAGAATGCTCTCTGTCTAGCACGCGCTATGAACAGGCACACACACACGCATGCACGCAAGGTCTCTCTCACTCGCTCTTCTTCATTCCGTCTTATTCGCGCATTTTAAGATGCACGAGGCAGACATTAATGTCACGCGTACACGCGCTTAGATTCTGGGATATATTATACAATTTGTGGGCATATTGTTGAATAGATAAGTAACGTTTTAATCGCTAACATAGCAGATTCATGGAAATGGACATCTGTAATCAGCATTTTTGCCACAACTAATTTATTAACGAATCAGCATTAACTATATTAAAGAGAATCGCTTTATTTAAAGTGAATAAAATTCCCTACCAGCTGGAGTTCAACAACTGGTTAATGTACAGAGATGCAGTCACATACCTGACTTGCAAGTATTAGTTGGTGAGATGAACTGGAATAGTAGGCAGTGAGCCAAACCACTTTGAGGAAGGGGAGGGGGAGCTCAACTATTTTGAAATGCTTTTTTTGCGTTTGTATTTCCACTTACACAATCATTTTTTAGGTACACGTACATGTACTTTTCAGAATAAACAGTGCGATTTTTTTCATTATGATTTTAGGGGGAGGACAACCCTCGGATAGGGGGGGACATGTCCCCCCTGTCCCCCCCGGGATTTACGCCCATGGGTTGAACAGAGTTAATAGTTTTATTCTTCAAAGTTGGATTAAGTTGATCAATATTAACAAAATAGTGTGATTCTATTTCAGATAAATGAACTTTAGAATCATTAAACAATCCTGAAAAAAAAAAGCAGAACAACTATGTTGTTTAGTAAAAGCACTGCAGCAGTTTTTAACCGTGGTAAAAAAAAAAAAAGAGAAAAATTGGATTTCATTTGATTTATGAAGAATCACGTGTCACTAAAGAATAGAGAAATGAGTGCTTAAAATTATGTTTTGCCATTACAGCAATGAAAAACATAATAATAACAAATCAATGTATATATGTATATCTATATGTATATATATATTTATATACATACATTATTTTTTTATTAACACAGACAAACACACACTACTGCAAAAGTCTTCAACTACTAGTATTTTAAGACATTTAATCTAGAACATTACCGTTTACATTAACTTTCGCCTTTAATTATAATAAAGCAGTGAGATAAATTGAAATAAGCATTTATTAAAACTAATGCATCCTCAGGAATATAGTTTGGATTCAAAACTGAGAATTTTGATGAGTTAGCAGCACTTTTTTTTACCTCCAGGTATATACATATAAATATGTATTTTAAATATATTTTTCATATATTTTTAAAATCTGCCTGCCTTGTTGACCAAAAACTCCTATTTCGATGCAAATCTTTGGCTTGCATATGTGTAGAGCAGATGAATGCCCATTAGGCCTTTGTATTCATATTAAACACAGTTATTTATATTGTTTAAAAAGTAACCCTAACTCAACACTAGCTTGCTCCGTTCTTTTACTATTCTACTGTTTTCTTTTAATTTATTATATGATTTAAAATAAATAGCCTACGTGTAAAGCATTAAGCTAACTGAAACTTGCTATAGCCCTTGCTTATTATCTGCTGATTATGACTACTTCCATTGTGCTCATTAAATGTAATTAAATAACACACTAGCCATGTTTCGCAGATCTATTGATTAACAAATAACCTGACTTTTCTTTTCACATTGTTGGTGTGACAGACAGCATCATGCTGAAATCAAATCCTTCTCCTCCACACACACACACTCACACACCGCGGCCATTTCAGCCCCCTCTCCTCCTGACAGAAATTTAGACTCAGCAAAATCTAGAAGGCCGATGATTTGAGGAAAATCCCTGATTCCACATCGCCAGAGCGTTCCTCGAACGGATTGTTTCGTGTTATCACCGAACCATCGCACACAAATGAAATGGTCTGCCTCATGAGTGATCGTTTAACCCTGACCGCAGAGGCCAAGAAACCACCCAGATGGCATTTCACACCCACCTCCTCCACCCCACCGCTTCCCTCTGCCTCCATTCCTTCCTTTGTGTCCTCCCCGTGTCGGAGGGAGAGGGAGAGAGAGAGTGTTACGCTGGCAGCCCTCCAATCCCCTGCGACGGTAACATTTCCATTGATCACAGCAAATGGAGACATGTCAAGTTACCACGGCAACTGGCAGGCCAGTGAGGCTGCTCTGTCTGCGTGAGGAGCATCAGGGTGGAGTTGTGTGGGCTTGAATCCTTCAAGAAGAGAAGAAAAGACATTATCTTACTGCTCCAACATAACAGCTAGATCCGGTGCACTTATGTATTTGAATATTTCTGATAGGGTTTGAAGTTATACAGATAAAGCTTTCCTGCTATCTCAGAAAGCCGGTTGGCGAGGAGGACAAAATCAGGCTCAGCTTATGAGTGGTTATGCATTTCAATGATCTGTGACCTATTTCATAAGAAATATAGATTTCTATATAATAGAGTACTATATGGCGATGTATGTAAAGCAAGAGCTGGTCATGTACTCCATCTACAGGCTGCCTGCCCGACACACAACATGACTGGCATTATATAATCTCCAAAAAACATATAACTCATGAAGACTAATTGTCTTCACACCATAACTTGCATAAAATAATCACAGCAATTTTAGAAAACCAAAAATGTTGTTTTTTATTCCATTTATTTTTTCATTTATACTTAATTTAAAAATATGATAATAATAATAATAAATAATAATATACCAGGTCTGTATTTAATAATACAATTTAAAAAACTTTTTTGGGGTGCATAACACATCTCTCTCTGTATAGAGATAACATATTATTGCACGTAAAATTTAGGTATGTCCCCTAAATTGATTTGCGCATTTCCAGTTGTGCACAGGATACGTTAATTATTAATAATGAGCAATTCTACATGCACTTACACAAGGAATATGCTATTCACTCTTCTTAATTAAAGGGTTGAAATGTGTCATTCAACTATTTCACAGCAGAAGTGCTTTAGAGTATGCTACAGATAACAGATAATGTAGTTAATAACAGTTAATATAAATTCATAACGAAGCCAATTTGAGATAAGTGCTATTTTAGTATTACTAAGACATGATTTGATTTTTATATTTTCTGTTAGCATTATCATTTTTGTTAAAGTTACAGTAATTCCGACATGTGTTTCTGTCACTTTAAAATATGCTTGTATAATTTTCATACATTAGTTTTTTTGGTAGTTTTTTTAGCACATCAAGTTCAATAAATGAAAATGTCTTAAAACTAGTCTACATTAACAATTAAAAAGTAGTGCTGTCAAATGATTAATCACGAACTTTTATGTGTACTGTATATATGTAAATAAATATATATATATATATATATATACACACACACACACACACACATATTGCCTATATATTTAAGAAAAATATTCTATTTTTTATATATCGTTTTGACAGTACAAGTTATTTTACTTTGTTATTATTATTTTCATCAATTAAAATGTTTTAATGGTTTTAGTTAACTGTAATAACCCAAGTTTTGATACCAAACGAATCTCATGTTCTCTTTATCTGCATTTCCATTATTAAAAAACTAAATATTCTGCAACGCACATTTACATAGACTCGTCCACGAGGGGGTGCCAAATCTCGCCTTAATGGGCCTGGGCTAAATATCCTTTAATTTAAAACATCATTAGATGCGCATTCACACGTAACTCTGATCTCGGAGACATCGGATACTCTCAGAGAGTTGATAAAGAGATGCTACATCGTGAATATGTTTAGAGCTCGTGGACAGGGAAGGGACTGTGTTTTCCGGGTTGCGCTGGTCTGATCATAAGGCAGAGAGAGGCAGCTTCAGGGGAGGGACAGCAGCAGCAGCAGCAGATCCCGGTCTCACTGCTCACACACAGGGAGAAGACACTGATGGTGCTGCGCCTCTGAGAAAAAAACTAACACTTCACCCAGGAGAATTCACCTGAAATTTGAGGGAAACCGCATTGGGACACTATGGAGTGAGTACAGCAACTATCTTCATTTAGTGGGCAGGCCAGTGCGCCGCTGGCCCTCGTAATGAGTGAACAGAGCCACACCTGCAAAACATCCCAATCTCCGCTCTTCTCTTGTAATTCATATACAGAGAGCGCGCTGCCTGCCTATAGCACATTTAAACATTGTTTGTAAAATAGCGCTGTTTTTTTTTCATTTATAACGCGTATCGATTATGGCTTTATTTCCTAATGTGTGCGGTACAGCGGATAACGGTAAAGCATCCAGCGGTGAGCAGCATCCAGCACACATGCGCTCTGTATCCGCCCCGTGCTGCTGACAGAAATAGGTTTCTCCTTCATGCCTTTGACACTCAGTGCAGTTGTTTACATGCCTGATTTAGAAGCAGCTTGTCTCGTTTTCTTTGAGGACTTAGTTACAAAATATGTGAACTATTTGTCCCGTACTGTATTTAACAACGATTTTGAAATAGACCTGAGGCCGTTAGTCGCTAGTGCTGATATTGAGCACTACAGCACGATTGTGGCTACAGTAGACCAACATGCAAGTAAATCTATCAAGTAACTTAAGGCAAAACCCCGCCTATTTGTATTTCAGCTACCACTGTCTAAAGAAGCAGGTAGCACAGAATAAAATATGGATCTGGAACACTACATAATCACTTTTTTTGGAAATCCATTCCCGTTTTTGTTTTAATTAACGGCTCCATTTATAGTGAGCAGAACCTCTGTTTCCTGTTACTTAGGGGATACAGAATTGTTTATGCTGCGAGATACTGCGAACTAGTATTTGCTATAAGAATAGTATTAATTTAATTTAGCTACTATCGTAGTCGTAAGCAAACTAGTTTGTGCAAATACTTTTTTTTACTGTATACTATGTTGGCCGAGAGAGCTCAACGCCCTGCAACTCAAGAAAACACATGAAAAAAGAAAAAAACACATGCAAACAGAAGAAAACACATGCAAACAAAACAATAACACATGCAAACAGAAAAAAACACATGCACACAAAAGAAAACACATGCAAACAAAACAAAAACACATGCAAAAAGAAAAAACACATGCACACAAAAGAAAACACATGCAAACAAAACAAAAACACATGCAAACAAAACAAAAACACATGCAAAAAGAAAAAACAAATGCACACAAAAGAAACACATGCAAACAAAACAATAACACATGCAAACAAAACAAAAACACATGCAAACAGAAAAATACACAAGCACACAAAAGAAAACACATGCAAACAAAACAAAAACACATGCAAACAGAAGAAATCACATGCAAACCGCAAGTTCTCACAACGCATCCAAACACACGAACGTGCTGCAAACACACAAATGCGCTGCTAACACACAAACATGCTGCAAATACAAACACACGAACACTCTGCAAACACAGAAATGCGTTGCAAACACACAAACGCGCTGCTAACACACGAATGCCCTGCAAACACACAAACATGCTGCAAATACACGGACGCGCTGCATACAGACGAACGCACTGCAAACACAGAAATGTGCTGCAAACAGAAGAAAACACATGCAAAGTGGAAATTCTCACAACGGAACCAAACTCACAAACGCACTGCAAACACAGAAACGCGCTGCAAACACATGGACACACTGCCAACAGCACGGACCACAACGGAAATGTTTAGGGGGCCACCGTAGTTTACTGTACTTTGTTATTATTTAAATTATGTGGTCTAGGATGGCAACAGATTTTTAAAACACTACAGACTCTTTAAATAGTGACAAAGGAAAACTGCATCATACACTACACGAGTGAGGATCATACACTTTAATAGTTGTTCCGATCACAAGCTGATGCAGAAACGTGCTACTTGTTGCTAGGAGACGCACAAATAAATAAAAACAAATGTGATCTAAAATCAGCTGACAATATCAAACATGTTTTATTTCCTCTGACTGGATAGAATCAATGTCTAAGAGTCTATGACCATAATACACTACCTGATTTTCTGTGGAATCTGTCAGCTTCAATCTGCTGACTGGCTCTGACTTTCCTCAACTGGCGTCAACTTGTTCAGACTGGAAATTTGGGGTAAAAATCGCGTAGTGTATTCCAGGCTCAAGACTTGATACTGCAAATTGGTATTTCCTTTAACATTATGTCAACGATGGTTATCATGAACACATTTGTAGTGCAAATAATTTACCATTTACCTATAGCAGCTAATAAATTGAAAGTCCTTCCAAAATTTCAAGATGCTGTTTTAAAAACTCCACAACATAAAACAACACTACTTTCATTTTAAATTTAGACAGTGCTTGCAAGCTTAACTAAAAATGCGGTAGGTTATTGATCATTTGCATACTACATTGTGAATGGTCTGTCTCTTGCATTCATTTGCATAATCAGCATTGCTGGATTGCTGTGCTGGTGCTTTCTTTAAGCAATACAGTCATTCACAACATTTCAGTGTTTTGTTGACTGAATTAAACTTTGCACTGTTTCCCTTGTGTAATGCATTACATTTGAAAAATGTTGAGCCAGAGAGAGAGAGCTAAATGGTGGCTTAGTTATGATGCAAAGAAAGTAGTGACAGATAATTTCATTGATGTACATCTAAGTGAAACTGCTTTTCAGAAATGTAGAAAAAATGGGACTTGGCTCTGTTCATCAGTTGTTGATTGGATGGAGGCGGAGCTTGTGGTTGACTGTGAGAAAGGGGCGGGGCTTAGCTGAATAAATGATTGGAAAAATCTGGTACACGCCACACACAGTTTTGAACACGTTTTGATTATGACCAGGTCAAAATAGTAATATATAAATAAAACATGCAGTGACAAATTGTCCACAGCAAGAGCAATAAGAAGCATTTAGAAACATTTCATGCAGCCTTGAGTGATAATGAACAGGGATTTTGATTGATTCACTTCAGAATCTCTTTTTTCCCCCAGTGTCAGCTTCAAAGAAAGATTTCTGTCGGCTTGATATCTGTAAGCATGCATTGAGCTGTATCGAAATGTGAAACAGCCTAATAATCCATGCACTGAGAATTCTGCTTCCCTCTGTGAAACTGAGAGGATACATACATCATGACTGGGGCTTTAGCTAGAGGAGCACAGACAACTGCCGGCAGACTTAATTACTCTAATGTACTAGAGAGAGAGAGAGAGAGAGAGATGAGGGGTGGGCTGACAGTTGTTCATGGAATCTGAATGAAAGGCCCTGCCCATATCGGATGACACTTGCCTCTCCATTAGTGACTCGCAGGGGTCTGTCTGATATCCCTTAAATGACCACTCCATTCAGGGGAGGATGAAATTAGGCGCTGTTTTATTGGCACAATGAAAATATCTTCCGCGAAATATGATCTGAGCTGCTTTTAGCTGACAAAAATGTGGTGGTAATGGTATGGATAAACCTATTGTGTATTTTGGGGACTGCGTGTTGCAATTTTATGTCCATAGCAGTTCTGGTGAAATTTGAGAATGACAAAGCTGCTCTTTTCTCTTTCAATAAATGCAGCGTTATTATCCTCAGGCTTCAGCGAGAAGGTTGATGAGCACATCCGTTCCTGTTGATGTTGCTTTGAATCTCAGCATGCGTGCCATTTCCCCACTGTCGTCCTTGTGAAGTGCTGATTTCTGCCACATGTGCTGAGGAATGCTGGGAAGCTTCAAAGGATTCATCAGACTCCTTGTCTGAGCTGAGCCCTAATGAACAAGTCCAAAACTGCTTGGTCAGGGTTCCTCGAAGAGGTAGAAAATGAAGCGAGTAAAAAAAAGCGAGTAAAAAAAAAGCAAAGGGAAAACCCTTCCCTCCAATATTTAAAACTAATGTATCCTCGCTTCCTGTTCGTTTTGTTATTCTCTATGTGAAAGGAGCTTGGGGTTATCGCATTTATTGGTGACACCCTATACTAACAAATTGGGGTGAGGAGGTATGAATTAGTGTTCTTTCCCTTCTGTTGATTGAACATTTCATGAGTTAATCCAGAGGGATGTGCTTGCTGTGCTGGACAGAATATATAAGTATGTATTCTAATCTTAAAGGGACCCAAAGTTCACCCAAAAATAAAAGTTTTTTTTTTTTTACCTTATTTACTCAACCTAGGTTGTTCCAAACCTGTATGGCCTAATTTTTCCCCATACTTTAGAAAGTCAATAGGGACCGGTAGCTGTTTGTTTACTCACACTCTCCACAATATCTTCTTATAAGTCATTCAGGTTTGGGTTGACATGAGGGTGAGGAAATTATGATCTAATTTTCATTTTTGGTGAGCATTTCCACACAGACTTGTGTGTTGCTCTGTCTTTGGGTTAGTAGCACCAACAGAATCTGGCCTCTCATCTCCCGCTGCTCAGCTGTGTCTGTGACCCTATAACCAGACATGATTACTGTGCTATGACTGCGCTTCTGTCTGTGAGGCTGTCATGAGCCCAAAGGCACATGGGTTAAACTTGCGCTATAAATCAGTCGGTCATCGAGTCTGTGCGCTGGCTGAGCATGTCCGTGAGATTTTGCTAGTCCACTGATAAGCTGAATTCTCTTTGGAAAAAATCTTTATACAGAATATGTGACTAATCTGTGGATATATTTTTAATGAGATTTTAAAATATCACATGTGAAAGCAGCCTCCATCCTTCTCTCCTCCACAAGCAGCACTAGTAAAGGTTAAACCAATAATCTCTGGGCATTGAAGTAGTTAGCCTTGGCATTTAAGTGTGTTTTACTGAGTTATGGTTATTAGTTTTGTAGGGTCATTATAGGAGCATGGCTCATTACACAGATTCTGCTGCTGGGATGCAGACTTAATTTGATTGAACATATGTTATACCGTGGCATTCATTTTGTTTGGTTGATGTTAACTCTCAGGGTCTTTGGGTCATTTTGAGGAAATTATGTTATTTGTTTCCTCATTAATTGTTACAGTGTAATTAAATGGACAGACAAACTAAGTTGTCTTTTTTTAATAGAAAGTATAACATTTGTAATTAGTTAAGCCCATTATTAGTTATTTTTTTACTGTAATCTATAACCCTGTTAAGTTTTACCTCAGAAAAAGCCAAAGTAACAGAGTTAAAAGGAATATTTATATAGCCTATATTAGTGCTGCACGATTAATCATATCGCAATCGCGATGTCAGCCTGTGCGATTACATTACAGCAAATGTTGCGATTATATCAAATAAACAAATGCATTCGTGGACATAACCAGACATTCATTCTTGCGTTCAAACCAGACGCGAATGAAGCGTTAAGC